>JAQIVE010003643.1:0-16277 GCA_034698285.1 Sminthurinus bimaculatus | reverse complement strand
TATCAGAAAATGTAGATTTGAACGTGTTGTGATTATGTATGAAAAAATCTCAACTTCGTAAAAAAACATTTTGTTGGTCAGAACTGTCACATCTTCCTCATATATAAAAATGCATGTAGTATGTATGTCTACTCACAAATAAAAGAACTTACTTATATATTATAGACTGGTAGCAGGTAGAATTGTTTGTGAAGGGTCAGAGAGGCCAACTATATATGAACTATATCGTATTAACATCGCTTTTGGTAATATTTCTGTTAGGTTAGGTGCTAAGTGTATTTATATTGACAATTGACAATTATTACATATACATGTATTTTGTTTACTAATCTTACATTTTGTTAATAATGTATCTCTTGATAGTACTGTTGTTTTAAATCATGTTTCACACTTTTTTCCCCTTTGTCCGGATAATACACAAAAGCTTACACTATACTTACACTAAAAAGTTTCAAAAGAAAAGATACATAAATTATCTAACTATTACGTGCTAGATATATTACGGTTGATATTCATTTGAAGTAATAATAACTATGTAATAACTATCGTGAATATTTTAATCTTTCAAGCAACAGCAGGAGGGTGATTCTAAAGCCATCCTCATGGACGATGACAAAATCCAAGTTATTGGGCCACCGGCGTCACGTAACGTGATTGACAATTTAAAAAAATTACTAACAAAACGTCAACATTCTAGAGAATCTGATGCAGAGAACTTTTTTTCGGTATGTTTTTGTATCCATGTTATTTAATATATTTTATGCACATCATACACTATGCATACTTTTTAAGTTCATCAGGTTAAAAAAAGTTTTATTTACCTACCTGTCTATATATGGAAGAGGAGTCTTATGTCATTGACATTACTTTAAATCGGGATGTTGAAAAGCATATTATTTATTTTCTTCATTTAAAATTTTTGGTCAGTTCAGTGAAGTAATAATGGACCTTCGGAGTTCATCTAAAATAAGGCACTACGTTATATATTTATCACACATGCCACATACCCTTTACATTATTAGAGGAACAGTTCAAGTGTACAAGTGTATACACATAATATTATGACGTATTTTTGTATTCAACCTTCAAGAACTACATATGTATTATGTATAATGACAATAGTGTAGATATAGAATCGTTTCTAGACATTTTATTTATCTTATCTCTGCTTTTAGAAGTTCATGTTTTCTCGTCGTCGTAATATCGATGAAATATATATGAACTATATGTACTATCAGATATTATTATTGGTATAATACTCGTTTGTGATACAGAGGTCACAATAATAATAGATCAGTGTCTGGTATCTGGTTAGTATGATGTATTGTTGTTTGTGTATTCTATGTACATGAGTCGTGTAAGGGAATTTGTATATAGTTGAGCGTTGAGTTGAATTATTTTTATACTGCTTGGTTAAATAAGGTTTAAAATGTAACGCTACCACTATACGTGTAACATGTAACATATCAGTAATGATTTATTTTCATTTTTAATCCTTAGAACAAAGAAGCTACAGCGAACAGTGATTTGGAATCTGAAATAAGTTTTTACTCCCTCTTGACCTCTTCGACCTCAGATTCGGATTTGGATTTAAGAACATCGCCTGATAATCGAAAGAGTAGACGTAGGCAAACAAAAAGAAACCTATCTACCTCCTCATCTTCTTCATCCTCATCCCTCTCTCCAGTTCGAGAGCGAAGGAAACGGCCTGTGCGTGCTCGTAAAAAATGTTTATTTAAAAAATACTTGAAACACTTTTGATAAAAATAGATTGATAGAATGATACATGTACCATGTACCATATACATACCAAGAGAAAATGTACTTTGTACTTGTAAAAAATTATATGTAGTAAAAAATGAGAATGAATATTTTACACATAACCCAAATAATCAAATGATATGCTAGTTCATATCTATAGTTTTTTTAAATACATCATATTATTCTGATTTTATGGTTGTATGTACAAATTCGCTTACTATTCGCTTGTTAGTATCCAAAAAAAAAAAGATTATATATGAGCAGAATAAAAATAATTTACAATTTTATTACCTTTTTAATTAAATACAGAAACGTGGAATGAAGCGATACGATTTAATATTGGAAGACTGGAACGCACAAAACCTAACTTCAAAGAAATTAATACCCAGTGGACGAGCAAGACATTCCCCTATTTCACAATTGGCTGACAATGCAGATCCATTGACAAGTAGTGCAAATATTGTCAATATAAATATTATGGTGAATCCGAATGCTAGTGTTGAGGATGGTGCAGCCAGTTCAAGTAACAAGGAATCCACAACCGATGAAGAGGAAGATAAACAAAATGTAGATGCATCTGGAAGAAATGGTAACAATCGCACAACCCGTCTAAGAAAAACTAGGCGGGATCGAAATAAGAGGCGAAAACATCCTGGGGATAAAACCCGGTGTGGTAATCATCATCATCATCATCATAGACATAATCATAATTCCCATTCTACTCCAGAACAGCAACAAGAACAACATGATCAACAACATCATCATTCGCAGCATCATGAAAATGAGCCAGAACATCAACAAGTTTCTAATGACAAAAATTCAGTCTCAATTCCAAGTGAGGGCAAAGTAGATGTAGTTGCTCCGAAAAACGTAGAAGAAGTAATTCCATCTTCGTCACCACCACAATTAGCTTCAGATTCAAATGTCTCTGAGACTACTGTTGCAACTGTATCCGAACCTCTAACTACAGAGAACACTATTGAGTAATTATAATCAAAAACTATGAAGCTTGATGATAGGCAACACACAATCCATTGAGTTTACGACAAAATATTATTTAATTTATATATGTATTTTAGCGTTTTAGCACACGATAGAAAATGAGGCGAAAAAGTTTATTTAATTATCTATTAGTTTGTTTTTCTGGACGTTTTGGAGTTTTCAAATCGATTTTAACGGTGGCTATACTTTCACTGATGATTATTATAAACATAGTTAGTAGTTTTATATTCATCGTAACTTTTTCAGTTGCTGAATAGTTATTATTATTATTGTATTCCAAATTGGGAACTTCCTGTCCTATTCTATATTTATTTATGGACTAGTTTTTTTTTTGGTTGACCTGCCTCATTTTCTGTCTTCTTTCTAGATTTTCGTTTCCAATTGTTTGTTGTTAAATATCATTGCATTGAATCGCATTGATCATCGTTTAACAAAACAAGAAATCGTTGGTGTTTTATTATTTCAGTTCTTTAAACGCATTTTAACAGTAGTGTGTTGTATGATTACAAAAAATTACGCAAACGTTTTCAATACATTTTGATGATAAAATTATATATAATACATCATAACCTATATCTAGATAGTTCTATTCAAATTACAAGTGAATATGCTTCCAGGTTTAGACACATTTTTACTTAAAATTTTCTAGCTATGTATGAAAAGTAGATAAGAAGTTTTTTAAGACAAAATTCAAGGCTAAACGAAAAATTCAATCTTTGCTCCGAAAAACCAATACAATACATTCATAATTTATACAGTATTTGTATAGATAAATTACACAAAATTTAATCTAGAGAATACTTTAAAACAATAATAATAATAATGAACATGAAGGCATCGAATTTCAACCGTGACTTTATAGTGCTGATCATGCATGATGTGGTGGCTTTATTTATATTGCGCTTAAAACTCTATTAAGAAGAACATATTACACAGTAAATTTAATGTACTTTGTATGTTTTTTGCTGCGTGTATATAATATACTTTATGTTTTTTCAAGAAAATGAAGAGTGGGCAGTGAAAAAACTTGTTACATCTCTATACTAATTGTAAGAAAGGACAAGGCTATAAATGGATTCTGTAAGGCAGAGAGAATCAATCAATATGTCATAATTATTATTCTATATGGTATGTACATGATGCAATGAACTGATCAGATATTTGTATTCTGTATTTATATTATTGTTATATTATAATAGCTATTGAGATAATATTATTATATATATTAATATACCTATATACAAAAGTGCTGCATTCAAGCAATAATATTGATAATAGACAATTCGTGCCCGGTGATGTTTTATTATTATGATTGCATTATTATGATAATAGTATTTTCAATTTATCTACACATACATACATTTATTCTACATGATTTTATTTTGTTTTTTATACGGTAATAGTTATTATGTATAACATGTAGTTATACTGTTACTGTTAGGTTAGAATGTCTAATCGTAAGATAATTGAGATCGAAAACTATAGTATGGATTAAATTTTTATTGTCATTATATAACGGGACATGAAGAGAGTATTTGATACTTTGGCGGATAATATTATTTAATATGATTATTTATCACATGATGTATTTTGGGAAAGTATAATGCATGATCATATTTGGGCGTGTCTGCTGCATTTCGTATTTAAATTTCTAAAACTTGCCGAAAGACCATTTTTATCTCTACATCATTATATATTATATAGCAGTGTAGCATTAGTTTAAACAATTGGTTGAATGAATTTTGTACATTTATTTATTTGTTATGCAGATACGTGAATGATTTTTTACTAAATGTAGATGTATTTTAATTACAAAATATATAATATCTACATTTAAGTTCATCATCATATTACTCAAAAAAAATTAATCATGATTCATAATGAAATAATAATCAATGATGCGATGATTTAACCACAAAAATAATGTGCGAATGAAAATAAAAATCACGCAAAAAGTATGAAATGTATGTATTTAATATCCCCTTAAAGTTCAGGATTAAACGTTTGGGAAGTTTTAATCGAGGTTAAAAATCAGTAGAGATTGGGCAGTTTATTCAGTAAATTCTTAGGTGTATAAAATATTATGTTTATGTTATACTTGTGGCAGACTAAAAAACGTGATTAAAAAACTATGCAAGTGAAAGTTTTTGGATACTTTCACTGTCCTTACATAGTGCACACTGCACACTGGTACTTTTTGAGAATTCGTTACTGTAATAAGTACATATACACATATTATACACACGTAAGAAAGTAAATTACCAGTGATGTTTTTCCTCCTAGACATTTTTTGTTTTAGAATAAATGATAAAGATTATATATTTTACTCGTAAAGTTAAATTATCTATTCTGATTTCCTATTGATTTATTATATACACATACTTATATATACTCGTGTATAAATGAACAGGAGTGGTACATTCGATTCCTAAATGTATGATTATGATTAAGTATAATGAAAATAATTACATTTTAAAAGGAATTTAAGGAGAAACTATAAATATACACAACACACATAATACAATATGTGAATACTCTTCAATATTCATATACAAACAAACAAATACATACTATGCATATAAAAAAACACATTACGGTCTTTCTGTGGTTATCGTCTTAAAATGAATAGGTGGATTTTTTTATATTATATACTTAATGTAATAAACAATAAAATACTACATAGTATTTATAAATAGTGAAAGTAATGAATACGAGATCAATATAGTATTTTAGTATTAGATATTGTCAATGTACGTATGTCTGTACTATGTGAAGAAGACAACGTTTTTCTAAAATACTAATTGTACAGTCTGTATATGTAATACTAATTACTAAGTGTATCTAATCGAATGCAGTATAATAACATAACGTGTAAATTGTAAAATAATGTCCTATACCCATAGTACTGTTATAATTACAAATAGCATGAAAACTGAAAGCTGACTACATAATACATAATATACATGCATATAATATAATAATAGACATATGAAAAAGTCGTTCCAGGATTGAAAATCCCTTTTTTATTCATTAAGTAAATATGCTTAGTTTTTATTATTGTGATGACGTCTAATAATTTTTTCGTCCGTTCAAGATTTTAATTGGTACTATTTAACATTTAACATATGTTAATGATGTGTTAGACATAATGATATAATGATGTTGTTCCACATTTAAGTAAATTTATATGATATGTTATATAATGCGTATATTTTATTATATTGGCTGTCGATATTACCGTGAATACCCAAAATGTCGACCCTGGCTTCATTAGTGGGTGTACATTGTACATGCGTACGTATTACGTATACATAATATGTATGTATTTATTAACATCCGGGCTTTTCCCTTTTGAGTGTACGATACGTACATACCACTTTCACCTTTTGAATTTTCAAAAAAATGAATAGTTACCACTGCTATAATTTATTTGGGTATTTACGGTATTGTTGTTACATATTATTATGTTATACACCAGAAATTTTATTCGAAACATTCCTTGTTTACAATTTGTTAAAAATAATGAATATTATTCTTGTACATGTAAAAAAAAGGGTATTTTCGTAGACACAGCACGAGAAAATTACGATACATAATACATACGATGTAATATGTGTATATATATATGTATATTCAATATTATAATTGTATTGACCTCTTTCGTACCCTAAATTATTTCCTATACAAGTATTTTACCTCATGAAACTGGGTTTTCCAAATGGCATGAGGTAAATTACGGGATTTTCCGCATTCAGAAATTGAATATATTCATTTTAAAATTTTACAATACTGCATTATGATTACCCCGGGCAAAAGAGGATAATATATGATATGATATGAGGAGAAATTTTGTTTCCGGGAGAAAAACAAATCTTTTAACTAAAAATGCTTTCTCTCGGTGAAAATCTTGGAAGCTCACTTACACTTGACCCTTTTAAACTTTTAAACCAGGATACAAACAATTTCTGTACGGATAACAATTCTGTATTCTGTATCACGATTCATAGCATTAAATATATCTAATTAGAACCTCAATGTTGTATTTACCCATGCCTATTAATATAATATCCTATATTATGTTATAGTATGTATATTTATTTACGTGCATGAATCGGGCAGAAATTCTAGGGTTTTTTTTCAATGTATCGACTATATTAAACGTATCCGTATCCGTATATATACTATAATATGTTCAGTATGTTCTCACTCTCGCGTATACCATGTATTATTTATTAACAATTTAATTGTTATTATAATATTATAAAGTATCTCTATATACACGTCAACATGATCTATTTCGATATATTACGAGTATGAAATACGATAAATGTACTAAGAAACTATTTTTAGTAGATATTAGAATTGATAGATATTATTCATTGTATAACCCTATATAAAATACATACTTGTGCACTAAAAATACATGTCCGTCTCCGTACGTTTCAACGTTACATAATCTGTACATTATGCGTGTCTATTATAAGTGATAAGTATAATATACTGTTATAGTATATAGCATAGTATGAATAAATGAAATAACGTTTATTGTCGTGAATAAATCTAATGCGTTAATTATTGCATGTGTCATTCGTTTTATTTAACCATTTTAATTTTCTAAGATTGTCTTGGGACATTAAAAAGCCGTCGAGTGTGCAGTGTGCATACATACTGGGCGCCTAGAGACTTTCGAGAACAGTGATTTTTCCTAGTATCATAAAATCGTCTTTCTATCATAATCCGCTAGAAAATGTGGAAATTGCGGATGTGTGTAAGTACAGTGAGACTTAGACCCCTATCCAGACACACCAAGGGATGGGTTTTTTCGAAATTCCTCTGACTGCCTTTGATTTCTTCCTACAAATGGCATCAAATATGGTTGATTCGAAAACGTGTATATTTTCGACGAAACTGATTAAACTGTACACATAGCTCTATCGCATAGTGTGCAAGTACACATTTTATTTTAACGCGACAATATTATTCCTTCAATAAAGGAGTCTCAAAAATAGTAAAATGAAAAATTCGTTTCTCAAGACGCTTTCAATGATATCTTGGCTACATTCTTTTCGGAAAGGCTGAGCTTGAGTGCAGCGTACTTAGTAAGTACTAAGTAGATATACAACATACTAAGGTACCTGATGAGATGAATCTTTGAAAAGTCGTTGAAGAGAGTATTATGTAATATTATGTATGGCTAAAAGGCTATCCATCTCCCTCTTTCCTATCTCTTTAAAGTATGTGTCATGTATATATGTGTAGCGTTACATATTACCTACATGGCATTTTTCAGTGCTCGGAGGAGTATGTAAGTATAATTTGTAAAAAAAGAGAGTATTATTTATAGTTAACCTGCCATCCATTCATATGCATTATGCATGTACTCGGCATTAAATGTAGCACTGCTATATAGCCTCTTGGTTTTTTTTCACAGGGTGAGAGAGAGAGCGATAGATATCTTTGAAGAGAAGGGCATAAGTATACTTATGGTGTGTTCTTTTGAAAAAATAGTTTTGTCATTTTGTTTTGAATTTGACCTTCCTTTTTATATTATATTTATTTGATTGATTCTGTTCTAATTAATATTATTATTCAGTTATATCTATCACACACACGCATTTTTGCACCTTGTTCAACACACACAATTACACACACGTGAAAAGTTATAATACAAGTATTATTTAACAGCAAGAATTATTTGTAAGATAGATATCCAACTTTATTTTTCAACGCCTTTCCCAGTTCCAGAGAAAAGGGAAACAGACAAGAGACAAGAGTTCTACAATTCTACAAAGATTTGTTTTATTAACACATTCGAAACTGTACAAATGTGTTCTATTACATTTATTTTTTGACAACAGTTTTATTAACAATAACGTCGACAAAAAAACTATTTAATTCGACAATCTGCTTCATGGTGCTATTGTGCTACAGATTGAAAACTTGAAAAAAGTTTTGCCCTTTGCCATCCTCGAACATTTTGAATCACACAAATATTTTCAAAGAATATTTTGTTTTCAATTGTTACATGTTACAAGTTGTACATGAGTTTAGTATTTAGTATTTTCACGAAACGGTAGTTGATATTTTATTACATAATACTACCATTCATTATTCATCTTGATTTTTATAATACATAATACACAAAAAACAAATATATATATAATTACTCTTATTAATTTTTAACAGCATTCACATACACCTATATTGTACAATCCAGAAAAAAAGACTTGATTTGTTGTAGTTTTGTAACAAACAGATATCTAAGTACATGTTCGTAAACACAAAGTTGTAAATAATAATAATTACTATTGTATGTGTGTGAAAAGTGAACACATATTTGAGTACCTCTCCTTTTGAGTTAGAGAGAGAGAGAGAGAGAATGACATAATCAGACTATCCTCACATGTCACTTTCATTTTGCAGTTCTTGGACGCCTTGTATCATTTTGTTGATGAAGAAAAAGGTCTCTCTTCAAGTACATTCATTTTTTGCTTGTGACAACGGTATATTATAATACAATTGTTATTTACAGTGCCAAAATTTCATCGAAACACAAGAAACATCAAGGAGCATCATAATATTATTTTGTATCTTGACGAGTTTAACAATTTAACAACTAAAAATAAATAAATAAATAAAACAACAGTATATTATTATAACTATAAAAAGTGGGCCATAACAGATC
This sequence comes from Sminthurinus bimaculatus, assembly GCA_034698285.1. Lineage (NCBI taxonomy): Eukaryota > Metazoa > Arthropoda > Collembola > Symphypleona > Katiannidae > Sminthurinus > Sminthurinus bimaculatus. The sequence continues at coordinate 6,829 of JAQIVE010003643.1, read as the reverse complement.
CAGAAAAATAAAAAAAAAAGATCTTACAACTTGTGGAAGACGATACTTCTATACCTCATACAGAATAAGACAAGGCCGTTAATTTCAAATTTAAGGGAATAAAATTTGTCAGTTTTATATTGTTCAAGATGCCGCAGTGCAGTAGATGTAATAAAGCTGTCTACCCTTTAGAAGAGTTGAAATGCCTCGATAAAGTAAGCAAAATTCAAATTTTTATGCAATTATTATGCTAAATTATACCGTAATTTTTATTGATAAGAACCTAAAACCGATACATATAATATGCATGTACATTGTAAACATGTTATGATGCCTGCATCTGTTATAATATATTATTTATGGTATTTAAATGATTATTAATGAAGGTCATCCTAGCATGTAGCTGCATACTATTTTACATACAAACTACAGGGATTATTTACTATCAAGTTCTTTATTTATGACATTAGTAGAATAGATGTTTTTTAGGAGGGACACATACATGCATTTATAGATAAAATATAATGCCAAATCTACAGTATTTTAATGTTGGAAAACTTCGGAATAAAAGCGACAGCTGCAAGGTTGAGTTATTAACAGTACGGAACCCGGCAGTTTTTGGTAGTTGTGCTTGTTTCAAGGTATTTTTGTAAGATATTTTGCAGGTCAATGCTTAAAACAGCTTTTGGCTTATTTCGAGATTTCGAACAGTCCAAACACAGGGTCCGTTTTCCTGTTGCAAAATTCCAGTTATGAAACACGAAACTGAAAAACAGTAAAATAATAATATGCAAGGAAAAATATTTGTAAACATATTACATAAAAAGTCCTTTCCATTCAATACATCTATGCAATTTTTTTGCTTTATAAGATGAATTTTTTTGGATACACATATGACCATGATCAGTTGTGAACGGCTGTTCTAGTCGGGTCGATATACGATATTATTCATGTTGAGAATTTCAAAATGATAATAATATTATACTATCAATACCATTATACTATAGTGATCTTGTTTTTGTTAGCTTTGATTCACCCTTGGTGATTGTAGATATTTACAGATGAATAAATCAACACAGCTTGTAAACTGACATGTGTATTATCAGGATGCTCTCAAAAGACATCAAAAGTAGTATCAAACGTGTATTTTGATACGTTTTTCTCTTCGCTTTTGTGGAAAATGTGAGATTCTCTTGTTGCCTTCATACATACTTAGGCACAACAGCATGCATAACGTAGGTACATACATATGACAAGTTTTATAACTTACATTTTGGATTTTAGAGAGTCGGTTCGAGTATACAGGAATGCAAATGTAAAAATATACGATCGAAATCAGAATCGAACATTCATTCAGTTTATACTATGACTATGTATGTACCGCACATACATAGGTACACTTTTTTATCAGTCATATACGAGCATGTAAGTAAGTGTATATGTATATTTACATACATTTCACAAACACACAATCTCGTGCTGCTGCTGCCAGTGATGTTGTTGTTGTATTCAGTATTCAGTAGTATTTTTAAACTCTCTATTTGAAGCCTTATTAGGATTTGGCTTGTTCGCCTATAATTGGATACGTGAGTTAAAAGCAAAACTCTATGTAAAAAGTTCCAATTTTGTAACATATATTGCTCCTCTCTCTCTCTCTCTTTTGCTCGTTCAATTTCGACACAGGATATCGGCATTTATAGTTAAATATATGTATATTATACGTGCTATTAAGCACATTTATCTCTATTGAATTGAACCCTAAAATGATAGTGGTTGTGTATATATATCTTAAATAGATATAATATATTATACTCATTAATAAAGTCAAAAGTGTTCCTCCGCCCCCACCTTGTTAACTTGAATTGCTGTGGAATAAAATTAAAATTTGTAATTAAGCATCTATACTATCCATTCCAAATCCTATGCAAATACAATCAATGCTCCGCATTTATCTTTTATGATACCGATATACCTAAACTATACTAGACTTAATACACTCGGAAGCTGAAAAAGAGTGTAGCTGATCAATGAATGATAAACGACTGGCTTAAATTATGTTGTCGTCTCTCGCTTATTTGTATGTATAATATGACATATGTATTGTATTTTACATGATTTTGTACATAAAGGCATCGATAAATTAGAAGTCAGAAGTATGAGTTTCAAAGTGAAATGGTTGTAATATAAAAATGTCTTTGTGTAAATAAAGTCGATGCATTGGTGATTCGTACTTTTCTAGAATAGCAAAGTTAGGTTTCTCCCTTTTATGTAGACCATTCTCCAGCACCCATGCAGAAATCACACTGCTTACGTTTTACGATTCAATGATCATACATCATACATTAGGATACACATTACACATACAATGTCGTCATCATGATATGATCGCATGTACATACATATATATGTACATACACAAATAAATGTTACTCCATTAGGCACAAAAAAATTCAGAAAAAAGAACATTGGTACACATTTTACCATAAAAAGCTTTCGATTTTCCACAAAATTGGGTGAAAGAGTCTACAACACAACTATTAAGAGGCATACTTAATGTATCTGTATGTTAGTTAGACGTTACATTACACATCTTTATTTTGTTTAAGCATATACATTACACATACATAATGCATAATGTAGTGCATTCCACAACACAATTATAAAAGCCTAAACAAATATTTACTCATTGAACATATCCCACACGATTTTACAAATTACTAGTGCATAGAACATAAATGCTAAATACTAAATACACGTACAGTAGAGAGCATCAGTTCACCACCATCATCATTATCTTCTCACATGTCTAGTTAATTTCAACCACTTATGATGTATCCTGATGATATTTTCTAGTGCTCCCACATTTTCCTTGTGGATATAATAATATGCACTGCGTAGGTATCATAATATTGTAGAATCTCTATTATTCTGGAATGTACATGGCATGTTAATAAAGCAAATATGTATACATTTTTGGGAGCAAAATGTGTTGTAGTATTGTATGTATATGCACTATGTATCTGTAACTATACAACTTTTATAGGTTTCATTCAATTTGGTGAAGGTAGAAACATGATTATTACAGGGGGTTCATTTTCATTCCAGTCTGTCAAATTATGTATTCGTCATGTGATATTTAAGTGTCTAAGTATATATTACGTACTTTCGCATTGTGGGTTGTAAAGTAGGGGAAAAAACCTGGCAGAAATATATTATAGGTATTCATTTTCCATAATATTTTTGCGTACTAACGTATTCCATGGTGCAAGGAAATTATTGTCACTCGAAAATGAGTCCTTACGAAATTATAATGCAAATGGTAACGTGTAGTACGTCTGCCTTTATCTTTATTTTGTCTTTTATTTCAAAGTTTTATCTTGCACATGTTCTACAGATCATTATTCGTTAGTTACATGTAAAAGTATAGAGGCTTAAATATTAAAAATAGGGAAGATTTCAAGCTCGTGTTCATAGTTAATAGACATGATGGATGGATGAATAAACCCCGGTTTAGAGAAAACTTTGATTTGGTGTCTTATGTCTGCTAAATAAGAAGACGTAAAGATATTCACGACCTTAAAATTAGTTGAAGAGTCGAAATCGTCATCGTTTTTAATACGTTAATGCTGCACTAAAAAACCCTTATGTTTTACTTGAAAGTTAACTTTTATTCGAGTATACTGCAGTGTACCGGTGTATAATGGATAAAAATGACTAATTCTTTTAAAACTTGAGGTTTTACAATTAAAAAAAATCGGTATTTCAAATGATGCTTAAGATTTTCAAAAGCGTACATGTAAAAACCATCCATTTCCCGAAAATCTTTGGAAAGCCGATTTCGTCGGGACGTAAAACAAATGTTAAAAAGCTACGACAGGGACGTGACAGGATAGTATATGGATGTAGCTGTGCACATTATACTCCCGTTTAGCTTACGCTCCGAGATCCTCCTGTTTTTTTTTTACCTGGAGGCCGTTGGCCGGCCACTCGTAAATGTGACCGTTTTCCAAGGTACACGAACGTGGACGTCGCCTCTAAAATGCCTCATAAAGTGTAGAAGTTGAGGAGTACTTTTTTGCATTTTGTTGTCGATATCTTCGGCGAAATGAGTTTTGCGAACATGGACCATTTTTTACACGCACCTGCAAAAGTTTCGACTACATAACAAAATTATTGTACCTCTAGCTATGGCATGATCGGGTTTTAGCTGTTGTTGATTAATCTATTGATGCAGGAAATGAGTACAATGAAACTTTAATGATTTAATGCTTTTTTCTTTCTAGACCTGGCACAAGCAGTGTTTTAAATGCCATGGTACGTATTTCTGAAAGTTTTTTGTACTAAAATTGTATACATTAATTCAGTAATTGCTTAAATGATGAACGATGATGATATTTTGTTTATTTGTTGTTTACTTTAGAGTGCGGAATGACATTGAATATGAAAACGTATAAGGGATTCAATAAGTTACCTTATTGTGAAGCGTAAGTATTAATCATTATAATATTATATGAATAATTTTAAAGACATGCTCGAACTTTGTTGATTCAATATTGTAGTTATTTTGAAATTGGAATTGATCTAAATAACTTTTCCCGACAGTCATATACCGAAAGCAAAAGCAACAACAGTCGCTGAAACGCCAGAGCTCAAAAGAATCCAAGAAAATACAAAAATTCAATCAAATGTGAGTAAAGGTCTTTTCTGAATAATTTAATGTTTTCAAAGTAGCGCACTTAAGTCTTTGTTTCTCATTTGAAATATGCAATAACATTCAAGTTGAAAGCCAATAAGATTTCTCCCCCATTTCCCTTCTGTTTGGTCGTAAAAGTAGTAAGTACACAGTAAAAAAACTAATGCTCCTTCCTTTCAGTAGTTTATCCCTATCTGTCATGTCGACTATCAATTATCTCCCTTATCCACACAAGTAGATTAAATTTTAATCATATGAAAAAACATACACAAGTATTATCATGTGAAGTGTTTTGTTTGAGCGTAGACTTCTGGATATGTATTCCTACCTTTAGATATTAGAATAATTTGAACATCTTTGGCTTAGAAATGTTTTTTCGTACGTTTTATTAAATACTTTATTGACAATAAAAAATAATTATTACAATAAAATCCCACTTGACCGGGAAACTATGTATTACGTACCTTCTTCATATCTTACCGGAAATTGAAAGCATGAATATACCTATGTGAGAATATCTACAATGAATGGGATTTGTTTTTACTTTGCCAGGCTGCCTATCATGCTGAATTTGAAAAATCAAAGGGTAAATTTACACAAGTGGCTGATGATCCAGAACTTTTAAGAATAAAGCAAAATACAAAGATAATTAGCAATGTTGCATATCATGGAGACTTGGAGAAAAAGGCCATGATGGAACAAAAGAGGAATCTGAGTGGTGAAGGAGGTGACGGTAAAAATGGATTTGCACAAGCACCAAAAAGTCCTTCGTATATGGATGAATTGTCTTCATTGCCTACTCAACAATCCCAACCTAAGCCACAACAACATCATCATCAACCTCCACCTCAACAACACCATCAGCCACCACCCCAACAGCATCATCATCAACCGCCGCCTCAACAACATCATCATCAACAACAACAGCAGCGGTCTGCAATGAGTAATGTAAGTTCAATGAGCATGAAAACAAACTAACGTATTATCTATTTACATTCCATGTTATAGTACCGAAAATGTCGTCATAATTGATGGGCTCCCATTAAAAAGTTTACCATTCTCTCTGTATGTTTTATTCAAAATAATAAAGTGCAATATCTGTTCATTTTAGGCCATTCACCAACAGCCCAACTCATATAGTACCTCGCCATATTCTACTAGAGGAGCTCCAAATGTTATTTATTCCTCAGACATGGGACCAGGTATTTAAAAAATTCTGTAACAAACAATAAACATTGTAAAATAAATGTCTCAAATCAAAAAAGTAGGGGGAAAAGATCTCAACTAATTGAATATTTTAACAGTAAATGCGAATCCATCCCGAAAAGTCGGTTCGATTGCAGACTATGATCCTGTAAATAATTATTATGGCTCATTGGATCCACAACGTAGCTCACAACAACATGTAAGAAATAAAAATACACAATAATAATGCTATACACGACAATTTTCGTAACATTGATTTACAATTCTTCGTTTTTCCTTCTGTCTAAAAGTTGATACGTTGAAATAACTTGAAAACTCGAAGATTGCTAGTTTCCATTTGTAGAAACCAAAATGACAATTGCTAGGTTCCCCAAGAATTATTTCAGTTAAAACTTAAACCTTTTGACTAAAACCCGACTTCTACAATAGAAAATACGGAAAATATGATAGATATGTTAGATGTAAAAACACCCCATCCGGAAGGTATATATGGGCTACGGTGCCAGTTAACGTCGCAGTTATTCATGGCTAATTTGCAGAAGGTTGCCAAAGGCATAGAAGGATTCATTAGTGGGCATGTTCTTTAAAAAACGAACAAAAAAATCCCTCCCCATTAAGGGGGTGTCAAACCGAAATCCCCAAAACATGAAATGTTCCCGACACTTTTGCCACGAACCTATAAGAGCTGCTGGAGTTTTTATAATATGAATCACTTAACTAAGGACCAAATCCGCCCTTACCGGGAGCTTTTCCCGAAATTCGAAAAAAATGGGTTTTATAGCGAGTCAAAGTTGACTCATTTTCATTTTTCCGTATTTTCCGACTTTTGGACAAATGTTCCCCACACTTTTTCCACGAAACTGTAAGCTAGACCAAACTTTTTATTGCATGAATCACTTACCTAAAGACCCCTACTGAGGATGATTTCAGGATTTCCCAAAATTCGAAAAT
>JAQIVE010003642.1:0-16282 GCA_034698285.1 Sminthurinus bimaculatus | reverse complement strand
AGTAGCAAGTTGGAGGAGAGCTTGAGTTGAGTCAGACTTGGACTTGGGCTTGGATTTGAAGTTGAAGTTGGGAGTTGAAGCTCCAGTGAAACTGGAACAAGTTTTTTGAACAATGCCTAAAGTGTTTCGTCTTTCTCTCCCTCTCTCGCTCTCTTTCTGGCTTCTTGATGCGTACCAGAAAAAGAAGTAAAAAAATAAAAGATTCTATTTCTCTCTTTTTTGAGTTCATTCCTTCCTATTTTGCTTCCAGCACATGTATAAAAACCTAGACTCTACGCACGGCAAATAGTAAATTCTTTCCTTTCCTTTGAGCTTCAATTTTTTCTTACATTATTGTATACAGTTTTTTGTTCGACATTCAAGGTATTCAACCTTTGGTGTTTGTCTGATGCTACTTGGCATTTAAACTTGCACTTTGATTTTTAAATCTCTTGTTATTTATTTTAAAATTGATTAAAAATATATTTGTTTTTTCAAAAAACTAATATTTTAATTTTAAATTTTACTTTTAAAATGAAGAATAAATAGGACAAAGACCCTTCCAAATTTTGATGAAATATAAAAATGTTCCAGCGTCGTCTTGAATATTGACGCAAAAATGAAGATGGAAATCGAGTCTAGCTGAAAATTGAAATCGAAATTGAAAATACTTGATCTGGAACAGGAGGGCCAAATAAAAAATCGTAATAATAATGTTCAAGATCGAGGTTGTGCTATAGATAAGATAACGTGGAATAGACACATCCACATGTGAATGGACCTCAGCATCCGGTCCAGCGTTGAAGTTGTGGAGTGCAAGTTAAAAATGAAATGTATTAACTGATATATGTATGTACGGTGTAGGACTTTCTTCTTCTCCTTGGTTTTCCGATATGCATGCGTATTGTATCTTGTATTTATATTGTATTGTGTTGATGTATGAGTTTTGAGCTTGAGTTTGACTTTACCTTTGACTTGACTCAAAGAGAGAGAAAAAAGTCTTCGAGAAGTCAGGACTTTTTGGCCTGGGTTGTTTGTAGTTCATATACATTTATGTCATTGTGTATTTTGTCCATTTTCAAAGTCAAAGGTAGAAACTCCATGCACACACGTATATATATGTATAGAGAGAGAGTATAAAAAGTGGAAGCAACCAAGGAATTGAGAAAAAGTCTCTACAGATATATCTAATGGCATCTTGTCTTGTTGTAGGTCTGCCTGTGTCTGTATTTTCCGGGTGTCTGTGTGTGTGCTCTGAATCTTATTGTATGATTTGAGGAGAAATGAGAGAGGCAACATGAAAGAAGTGGAAGAACTTCTTGGAGTTTGCTTGTTGTATACGTACTTGGAAGTATTGCAGACGTATAGACGAAATGAAATGGGATGGTGTGGGATGCGAGTTGGTTTACAAATACAATAAAATATTGACGTGATAGAATTTGGCTGTGGCTCTACTCTCTCTCTCCTTCTCTCTCTTTCTTCGGTTACCCCCTTTGAACTATGGCGAGGTTTTCTTTCCTCGTCTTTTCTTCTCGGTGTTGGTTTAGATTTAGAAAAAAACGGAGGAGGTGCAGAAGAAGAAAAAGAAGAACCATTCGTAATAGTCGTCCGTCGAACCTCGAAGAAGACGAAGCAGAAGCAGTGGTGAAATCGAGATTCGAAATTGGAAAGATGCGTCGTTGTCCTCTCTTCCTTCGTTTCCTCCGTGTTTTTTATGTACAGTATTTCCTATTTTGTGATTCCATTACTATTCGCACTATCTACAAAGGGCAAGAACGAGAGAGCTACACACAAAATGGACGCGTATCGCATTGCTGTACACTTATTTTATGCACTGGCGTGATGATGTCTATGTACATGTACGTTCGTATATAGTCCAAGGGAAAAAAGGAGTGAAAAAAAGAAAGAAAGCACTTGCCTTCGTCTACAGACGTGTACGTGAAGATTCGACCAAGTCAAGTAACAGGAGTCAAAAAATCTAGCTCGAAAAACGAAATCGAAATGGACCTTGTGTTGTCCATGTCCAAGTTGATTTTGAAGTTGAAGCTTTTTTTTCTTTCAAGAGAAAGAAGAAGAAGAAAACAGTCCAAAAAGGAAGGTTAAAGAGTTGGGCAAATAGGAAAAGTGTCACTTGAGTTACTATGACTTTGAGTCTGAGTCTTAGTCTTGAGATGAAAGAAATCCATAGGATGTCCACCTTCATGGGGAGGGATAGTTTTTTCTTCTCTATCTCTGCCTTTCCCGTTTTCTCTCATCGTCAGTCCTCAACTGCACCACGTCCAATGTCCAATTGTGCTGTGTATAATATGTAAGTACATACATTGATGAAGAGAAAATGCAGTGTCTGCTGGCTTGTAGATTTTGTTTATAGGGGAAACGAATAGGAAAACCACCTTCTTTGTTTATTTCCATTTAGACTATTTTTTGGACTCCTTCAGGGACAGAGAGAGAGAGAGAGAGAGAGAGAGAGAGAGTCTTTGACATTTTCAAGTCATCTTTCACTCTCTAGGTGCAGGGTGAGGGTACGAGGTATCCTGTGAATCTCCAGGCAGAATATGTATTTATTATACAAATGGATGGAAGCACTTTGCTGTACCTTTTACACTTTATGTGTTTGAGACAGGGATGAAAAATTATTATTGTCCATGTTGTTTTCAGTTTTTTACCAGAGTAATGTTATAAATATAGATGGATTATACACTATGCTAAAGATTTGAGTCTCTCTTTGATCTTTAATGCTCAATATTATGATATTTACACTAGTCATTCGATCAAGTATGAATATAAACAACTTGAGTTAGATTATCCATATCCGTATCTCATCCTCTCCTTCAACGAGATTCATTTCACTGTAGGATGAGATTTCCCTTAGGTACATAAATATACCACTTGTTTTTTATGTATTATTTATACTTGTCTTGTCGTTCAAAAAAGTCAATCGGATGGAGATAAATAGAAGAAAGGTGGCAGGAGACAAGACAAGACATCAAGGAGTGCGAAGAGAAAAAAAATTATTTTATTTTATTTCACTTTACCGCCCGCTCTCGTGGAGTCATATTATGTACATTGTGTGTATAATAGTTGTTAACCTGTCCTTTGTTGTTAATACCCTAGCATATTTCTTTATTTTCATTTTATATTTCGATTGAGTTCTTGACCTTTCATGGACAATATTTTTTCCATTATCATATCTTACATGGACATCCTCTCCATTTTTTAAAAATGCCTTTTTCTTGTAGAAAATTGGCAAGAATATATATATAAGAAAGCGAAAATAAAATCTTCCCTGTCATAAGTTGACTAGTTAGTTCAATTTAAAATATGAATAAAAAAATGTCGTTTGAAGTGACATGGACATGATCGAGGTGGCATCGGACAATGGGGTCGACAGACAATTTGTGGTGTATTCTGTATGTGTAACTTGTTCCTTTTGACTCGTAATTTGTATGTGTAAACTGTACAAGCTATACGTTGTTTTGTGGTGTACATCAGTGTACATTCAATGCAGTTTACTGTCTTCTATTCTTTGCCAAAAGAAAGATGAGGAATTGGAATTCAAAGTCAACTGCATTATTATTATTATTATTATTAGCATGTATCATAAAGTATTTAATCTATCATGATTCATCAAATCTTGAGCAGACACAAAATACAAAACACATTTGGACAAAAGTGCATACAAAGTAATACACACAGAGAACTTTATATTTTGTAACAGTCAAAGAAAAGAGGGAATTTCGTTACATAATGCAAGCTACAAAATGCTGTAGTAATACTTTCAACTTTTAGATGTATTGCATTGGCGTTCGTTAAATGTGACGTTGATTTACAAGATGGAATTGACGTGAGTCTCTCGTTCTTTCTCTTTCCCCTTCTCTCTCTCTCTATCTTCGAGAGTCAAGTTGAATGTCGAAGTCATGTTAAAAATTCACGTATTCATCTGTCTCTTTGTGTGTTTTGTACTTTATGTTGTGTGTTGTGGGTCCTTTTGGCTCGCTCGTTGAGTCTCCTTTGGCAGTGTGTAGCGTTTAGCTGCGGAGAGAAAGAACCTGATCGAACACACGCACATCTCACGCATAATACGAGTATGTATACATACATGTTCGTAGTACGCGTATTTTCTAACGAGTAACAAGACAGGGTGAGACAGGACACTTTGCCTTTGAACGTTGTATATATACATGATGAAAAGAGGGGATATGGAACAGTACTCTATGGCAATGGCATGGCATGACATTGCACGGGCATACCGAACTATCTATTCTTCGGTGTATACTTATATATGTACTAAGTACGAGAACGTAGCACGACTCAGCAGAAATCTAGTGAGCCGTCACAAGCAGAACGCCCCTTTCATCATCATGATCCCATTAGACGTACGATGCGATGCGATACGATACAAGTCTCTTTTCTGATAAGCTCATCTTCTTTTCACAGACACAGAGAACGGCAAAGGAGTCTGGGAATTTATGAAGGGTAAATCTACATATTATACATTCTAAATTTGGATATTTGAATGTAGATACATATATGTATAACATGCACTTTTCAGATTGCGCTGGGTTTTGTGGTGCAATTATTATTATTATTATTATTACTCTTATATACATTTTCGGTTTTGGTTTTAAATGGAGATGAAAAGCTCGAGCGTGTCACTAAACGCGTGCATCATGCATTCAGCTATTTACAGTCCCGTGTTTTTCTTTTGAAAGTTGAAGCCCTCCGTTCAATTTTCAATTTTCACATGACATCAATAACAAGAGAGTAGCGATTCCAGGAGGAATAATAAAGATAATAATAATAATTATTATTATTATGGAAAATTGGCCACATGTTATTTTACGCCATCCACCCCTTTGATTTGGGAATCGTTGTGATGATTTTTATTATGATGTTCCTGCACATATTATATGCTATTGGTATTAATATTGACCCTAAAAAATGAATGCTGCACTGTACATATTCGGTTTTCATATTTTATCGTTTTTTTACATGTTTGTCGTAGTTTGTTTAGCTTGTTATAGGAAGGGAGGAGGAAGAGGCAGGGAGGACTGTGGATGTGAATCACAAAAGGGTGTAATATGAAAAGGCTTATTATTATTTCTAATGTTGGTTTGTGTGAGAAAAATTTCGATTCCAATTTCCACTCTCTGTATTTTCTTTGTGCTTGTGTCGTTGTTGGTTTTTTTGTGTTTTTGTGTATTTAGGCAACATCTTTATTATCATACCGTGAACTATTTAGAATCAGTCGAACATGTTGTCTATGAGTGATAATGATAACAATAATTTATACCTAGTTTTTCATGTTCACTTTGTTGTAAGAAATTCAAAATTCCTTTTTATCCGGATGTGAGAACTATTCGGATAAATTAAATGAATAGTTGGGTTTCATTCTCAAGAACAAAATGATATTGTGATAATAATGGACTTTAGCAGTTACATTTTTTAACATATATGTATAAAATGGTGTGATGATTTTTTATAACTATACATGCCACATGTAAAAACTATGCTACGCTATAAGACTAACCGTCATTTTGTGTGTCCGTTTGTCCATTGGAAAGTATCATGTATCGCGTTACATTTTTTATTTTGAGGATAGAAATTGTTATTTTATTGTTGATGATTTGATAATTCATAATCCAGCCTTGTTATTATCCATTTTGCTCCTTTGAATACACTTTCAAGTTGAAAGTTATGAAGCGAAAATCAAGAATGTTTTCTCCTTTTGATAGTCGTAATAATAATAGTGTGGGTTCTACATGAGTATTAATAATATAATATTAAAATATTACACGCTACACAGGGAGAAGGCAGGAAATAGGAACTAATTACAAATCGAGACTAAATTGAGGATGTGTTCAATGTACAGTGTATAAAACACAAGAAGGGCAAAGTCAAGAATAAAGCTCAAAAAGAAAGAAGGGACAAGGTGGAGAAAATGAAGGGAGATAAAACTTTTAAATGAAAATGAACACATCTCGAACTTTGTATATGTAGCTTGTGTACATATTTTTGTACATGGAAGAACATAACAGGATTAATATTTTATTTTCCCTATACGTACTTCTTCATTTGGATAATTTCTTTGTTTAAAGGATATAGATAGACAAAAGCACCAATTTAGATATCTCTGTTCTGTTCTTGTTGTTGTTACTTGGGTTTGAAAGAAAACGCAGAGAAAAAAAGCATCTGTATTATACTTCTGTCATAATATCCGTACAGCTATATGCAACCTTTTTCTCCTCGCTCTCTTATTAAAAGGGAAAACGAACATTGTTGTTGCTGTTGTTTTTCTTGCTATTGTTGTTGGGTTGAGCTTGTGTTTGAAGCTTGGTCCTTTTGTAATTTATATTTTTAGCCGGTACTCTTCGGTACACATTTGAAGTCGAACTCGAATCGGAATTATCTTTAGATCGGTGATGTGATAGGGATGAACATAGAACCAAGCCAAGACATGGCATGCTAGAGGTTTGGGGAAATGTGTATGTAGGTGTACATATTTATTGACTCGTCCTGTACATTCATCGTTCTACGTGCTATAGAAAGAGGAAAACGCATAAAGAAAAGGGCCTACGACCACGACCAAGGGACTGCCTGAGTGAGGTGTTGCTTTTCTAATTCAGATTCTAAATGGAGGATTCCTCTTTGCATTTCTCTGCTATAAGAAAAAGGACATGAACATTTTTATGCCATTAGAGTTGGAATAATACTATATATTGTGTATCATGGTGTATAACCGAAATAGAAATAGAAAAAACCATGACGGTTTTCTAGTGTTCGTCTTGCTTGTGTCTCTATTTATTTAGTATGGGCAGTCCTATTTATTTATATTATTTTTTCAGTCATCCATGTGACTATGTTCCGTTCCAGTGTTCGTTTTAAGGTCTCTGCTCTCATGTTTTGACAGCCTTGCATGCCATTTGAATACGAAATCAGGCTCATCATAGGTTTTGATCCGAAGGATTTGAAAACCATGAGATGTAGGAAAAGTTTTTAAGGAACTTCTTTTTTCTAGTGTTTATATATATCAAAGGGGTAATAGAAAAGGGATGAAATGAATTAGTATGCATAAGAAAACGAGAGAGATGACGAGAAAAGATGTGATGCGAGCGTATAAATATTTATATATACACAATAATATTAAGCCAAAGTCCCTTTGTGTTGTGCTATGCTGAGGTAATTCTAAATTCTAATTCTAATTGCAATCGCTCTTCCATACAATAGGTTTATTTCTCTTCTTCCATATTCCTTGGGATTATGTTCTTCTTCTTCGTAATATTATGAGGATCCTTTTGGGCATCGTGTCTTGTGCTTGTGAGAAACTTGACTTGACTACATGTGACTGTAAGGATTCGAGTTTATTAGAGCGTAGCAAATCTTCTTTCTTGTTTTGGATTTTTGGAACAACTTGGTCCACAGTTAGTTTTACAAACATTGTCCATCTTCATCCTTGTTGTTGTCCATCCATGGTCTGTTCTGTTCTGTTCTGTCCTTTCCTTTTCCCTGGTAGTTTGTACGTACATATTACATACATACGTGTATGTATTTATGTGTGTTTTTGATGTTTTCAAAATAAGACTTGAAGTTTCTTGTTCCACAATTTTCGAGACAATATCTTGTGACGCATCTTAGCTTTTACTTTTTAAATTGAGCTGTTTTGTTCCTATTGTCTGTGGACGACAGAAAGATATGATAAAGAGTTGCTCTCTGAATTTAAACATTTGGTTTTGAAAAAAAACCAAGTTAATTTAAACCATCTATTTTACGCCTGTAAAAGTAGGGGAAGGATAAATGGCCGTTCCAATCATATTATTATTAAGTGTATCCAACGATCTATAAATAATCCAAAAAAATGGAGGAAAGAAAGAAAGCAATGGCAAGTTTAGTTTAGTTTAAGTGACACATTGTGGTAGTGGGGAAAGGAGAAGTGAAAGAATATATATATTATATAATATAAGAATACACTAAGGAATAGAAAAGTAACGCATCGAACCAGCAAGTTTATAGAAAGGAGAAGAAAAAGTGAAATAAATTGTGGATACATGTATTATTCAAATTATGTACCTGGATACTATTTTTCCTGTCCTGTGATCCAAAACTATACCTACAATTTATTAAAAATACTTCTTATTATTTACTACCGTGAAAGCTCAATTAAACTCCCATCATCCAAATACGCCTTCTTTCTCCATTATAGTAAATATGTAGCAAATGGAGAAAGTACAATAAATGCCCCCTCCGTTCAAAAATCGTCTTCACATATTATTATGCCCGTCATTTAATTGAGTTATTGCGGTATATATTGTACATATATATACTAAATCTACATTTTAAACTCATTTTCAAAAATAATGTTTTATTATAGTTTATATTTTATATAGTATACTTAATGGTAATCTCTATTCGGTATTTATATGAAATAGGAAAAAGAAGGTGAAATTAAATTTTGTTTTAAACAATTGGATAAACTTCTATATAATTTATTTAAGTAATACCTTATGCGTTTTCAAATTATGACATCCCTATATCTTTCTATCTACTATCAACATTTTATGTAGCTGTTGTGTTCATATAAAAACATTAATGTATTATGTATTATCTTTTAATATAATTTTTAAACCATTTTTACAATAATTTTGGCAGACTGAAAAATCATAAAATATACTTATTTACAAACTACACACTATACGCAGACTAGTGCTATTACTAGTACGGCAACAAGCTAGAAAAGCATTGTCTGGTGTAGCTGATGACACGTTCATAATATGCAAAAAAGTAAATCGAGTTAAATTACATAATTTCAACAAAGATGAAGAAATATTATGCAACTCCGTTTACTCATATTATAGAATTATTATTTTAAAAAATCCTGGCAAAGTGAAAGTCATACACAGTGAAAGTACCTAAATAAGTAATATGTTTTGAAAACTTTTAGTACTCCCAAAGAAAACTGATAAGTAAGGATAAGTGCTGTACATTATTATTACACATAAATATGATAGTTTTTTAGATTTTCTTTGTCTATAATATGATTCTTAGTTTTCAATAATAATTATTATTGTGAATTGCAGGCAATTTAATCATACAACAAGAACAATAGACTAGACAATAAGAAACGAGAGAAATTCTGTAACAAATAGTTGTTTTACATGAATAGAATATTATATACTTATAATAAAAGTCCAACATCTTGTAACCACAACAATCCAATAAGCGGATTGTAGACAATTATTCATTTCATGTATTTTATTCATTTTATGTTTGGCATTCAGCATAGGCTAACCATCATATTTTAATCACAATTAATAAACTTTTGCATTAAAGTTTAGCGACTATACTTAACTGATAACCACTTTCACTTTCTTTTTATGATGAAATGTTCCTGAGAAGTAACATTTTCGACAAAAAACCGTGGAAACGTTTTCATGCGTACTTCAGAAAATCTCGAGATTTCGACGAGTATACACAAGTAGGTAAAGTAGTATGTTCATTATAAAAACAAAGCTATTCTCTACAGTGTATTTATGGCATCATCAATATGTAAATGTATGGCTTTCACTGAATGGCTTGTAAGTAAATAGGACGAAATTAGATTCAGTGTTATTTCTAAAAGACATTTTTTAAAATAATTATGACTTCTTACGACCGACTTAAAAATATATGCATATTACATAAATACATGCATGGACATAAAAGAAACAGGGATACTTTCTTATATTATATGTATTATACTTTCAATTATGTGTTTACGAGGCATGTAGAGAATTTCATAAAAACTGAAGTGAACTATGTTCAAATTTCTACATAGCGGCGTTATTTCCATTCTGGAAAATAAAAAAGCAGGATGCGTATTACTTTGTCAAATAAATAATAGTTTAGTTTTTATTTGATTATTGACAGAGCACCTTTTAAATCAATATGGTTCATACATATGAAGATACAATAGAGATTTAATCAGGACATTCCGGTATAAGTAAATAGTAAATATACATACATAATAATGATGTTCGTTTCATTTTCCCCTATATTCATAAACATTACATTTATATGGCATTTAAAACGTAAATAATCAGGTAACCATGTAAATTTTCTTTGGACAGTTTTTGTTTTATAAAATCTCGATGACATTGTACAGTATCCACCGTTTATATTCGACATATTAAAGGTTTGCTCACGCTCCATGGCAACTGAGCTCGTGGTATTGTAGCTTCTTAAAAGGAGTTGAGTTCTAAGAAGGTGCACAATCGTTTTAAGAACTGAAATGTCAAAATTTTTACATTTTCAAAAAGGCCCTAAACGCCAAATATCATAAAACTTAAAACTTAAATTTTGACTTCCCGTTATTTTAATATTGACTCCTCGTTCTGCAAAGTTAGAATCTTTTGAGTTTACTGTTTATTCTCATGTTATACAGCGCTGATTCTAAGCACTTGCTACGCCATTGATATTTACGACACATGCTGTACATCAGTAAAATAGTAAAAATGATTATTGCTAATACATTACATTACTGTTATGTATACTACCTTATAAGTAAATACAATTAATTACGTCAAATGTATTTTAAGGTTTAAATTGTTCAAACATTTATCAGTACATTAACTGCTGCCGAGTACAGTCGTTTTGTCTTTAATATGAAAATTTGGAATCTCTAGAATACTTTATTATGTTACCCTACATACCCATTCATAGAATCTACACAGACAGACATGATTAATTATCTACCCTATACATTCATACCTATAAATAACTAAACAACCTACCAACTCATCAAATTATAATCGTCCTAAAGTGGTTCATGTAGTTGATCTTAAAATAAAATAAAAACAGCACGAGTTTTTTGAAAAAAAATATAGGTAATATAAATTTGAAGTGTACATATATGCATAATGAAAGTTATAAAGCTCTTTAATAAGGATTAAAATCACTAACTCCTCAAAAGACATTTAAGAAGACGCATTAGTCATTGATTATTGTACGTCACATGAATACTACTACGAATAACATACAACATGCCTTTTTTGAATTAAATAGCGTTATAATTCGTTACTACTGATTGATGGACACGTACTCATGTTAATGATCTATGTCACACGGTACAAATTACACATGGGTTTACAGTTAGCATTGTACACTACACAGTTTTAAACTTTTCTAATTAGTAATTACCTGTACTATTTGATTTTGTCTACTGTCTACTGAAATTTATTACACTATAGAATTTTAAACCTATGGATTAAAAGTATAAACAAATACTGGACAAAATATGTCCCAAGTAGAACGGTGCTATTGGGTTGCCATGAAGCCTGAATTTCCAATACATTAGGTAGGTTGAATAATATTATTGCTTCCTCCTACAGTCCGTTTCTACTAGGGCACCAAAGTGAAATCTTGCGAACAAATACTATACACATATTCGATAAGTCAAATAATAAAATCCACCATCATCCACACTACATAAATATTTCAAATTAAGTACTGCATTCACATAGTCGAAGATATAGTTGGTAATAATTAATAATTGATGTAAAAAGCTTAAACAAGGTGGAAGACTAGACAAATATTATTTTCTATACCTAAGTACAAACACAAACACATATTTTATGCTACACTTTTACTTCTGCAACCAGTAAAGGGCCTATCGACGATTGGTAAAAATTCAAGTATGTATTTACAAAAAATCTATCGAACAGTCACTCATTACTTTATAAACTGCTTCGTTGCTAATTGTTTTAAATTTCTATTAGCTGCAAAAGTCCAATAATTTTCCTATTTTTCTAAATATTTTTGACAACTTTCAAAAAATGTAGACAGATACATACTTATTTTTCAAAAAAGTTACAATTCAGACTTGTAAATATTCGTATTTCAGCTGGATAACTACATTCTTGATATAAAAAGTTGTTTCATCGTAATTACAAGTGCCCATTCATCATTAATTTTAAACGTAGGTATAGATATAAATCATAAAACATGCACATAAATTCGTTTGCGTATTTTTACTAATATGCCTGGTACATTCATTTTGACAAGTAAAAACCAGTTTTCCCTTTCTTTAAACGATTGAACGGATTGTTTTACAGTGTTTTATATTCTCTAATAACACAGAATGTTTTATTTTATTACTACATGTTATGAAGGTTATTACATACTAATTTTAAGTTTTAGACCTTTTTAAAGTCTGCTGTAATCAAGTTGAGGTACATACAAGTTTTCAAGAAATAGCATGTAAGTGATTACATATCATGTTGCAATTTTTGGCAGTCTTCTTCATATCCTCTGTCCATGTTATTATTCTCATGAAAAGATCATTATTCTGAGAATTTTCTCAAAAGAACAGCCAAGAATTTAATTTTTAGGCAGTATAAAATGTCAGAGTCGGTTTTAGAAGCAAAAAACATGGTTTAGATATGTTTTGAAACTATACATTGGTTATTGACACATCCGAGTTTTGTATTGATGTAAATTCACAGCGAGTCTCATTGTCTCTTTGGACACGTATGGTTGATCTATGCCAATTAGTGAACAAAAGAAAAAAAGCACTACAAAACGTTTTTGAGGTTTTTCTTTACCTTTCAATCAAATAATGACGGCATGCTTTTAAAAAGACAGTAAAAATATTGTAATTGTGCATAAACTAATGTAATAAATATTCTGAACTACATTTGCATTAGAAGGCAAAACCTACGTTTGAAAAGAAAGTTTTCACAAGTGTTCATGCGAGGCTTTTTGTTCACTTGTTTAGGTGGATAAAACATACGGGGTGTTGTTATACAATTTGATTATACTTATTTGTTTTAGTTTACTCTTACTACAAATACTTGTATGAATTTGCAATCACTTGATTCTGAATTACATTGAATGGAAACCCGAGGCACCAACTGGTTATGATGATGGGTAGAAAAATTGTGTAGCATCTAATATGAAAATACAAGGCTCTTTCTTTCCATACTGAAAATCATTTTCTTTTCAGAAGCTCCATTTTTTGGATCTATTGAGAACAACAAGTCATATGTAATAGAGATTTTTCATGTTAGGCAAACACGTTAGTATTAAAAAACCAATCGCAAATTTTGAAAGACATAAGTCTAATAGTAAGAGGTAGGAGATAGAAGATAGAAGGTAATAGTAGTTGTTTTCTAGGAAATATTATTGTTTTAAATGTTGAGTTGAAAAATTTGTCGACTTTTCATACTATGTGACAGACTCTACGCGTAATCTCCAAATATCAAGCAATTATTATACAGGATTTGTCAGTCATTAGTACAGTTAATGAGTTAGTTTTCTGATATAGAAATCTAATCTAAGAAACTCCAACACTGTCAAAATGCTTAGTAATTAATTAAGTACCTCTAACTTTGACTTTTCCTGTAACCCCTCACCCTTGAAATAATTCTATATATTACAGTTTTGGCAAAAGCAGTTCATTTATAGAGTTCTTTCTAAATAGTTCGATAGCTTCATAGAAATTTTGTACTACCTTCTCTAAAAGTATCTAGAAACCTACATGCTATAATAGTATATGTTATAAGTTACAAGAGAAAGAGGGAAATACTGTTAAATGCATGAAAGTTGTAAAACTTATTATGCTAGACTAGAATGTATTTACTTGAGTGGACGAATGAGCGTCGTCGAGAGCGGGCTTTGCAATAAAGTTGGCTGATTTTCAAGTACACGGACTAAAAGATCATCGATATAAGACTCCATGTCATTTATTTTTTGTTTCTGACAATCTACAGTTGTTTGTAAGTTCATCACCAATTCTATAAGATCCTGTAGTAAAAAAAAATAAAAAACAAAAAAAAATTTACGGAAACGTTTACAAAATGCACGCAGTAAAATTAAGAAAATCAACAATAAAATTGCAAACAACAATGAAAAAACTAACGAACCTCTCGTTTAAAATTTTCATATTTTCTTAGAGCTTCCTTTGGTATCCTTTTTGGTTCATCATTTTGGCGAAGGATAGGATTCGTAATTCCAACCGCTGTTCCTTTCGAATTTTGTATTTGATTTTCTTCTTGCTCGTGTTCTATTACATCAAAAAATGACCAAACACATGATTATATGCAACTGTTCAGCATATACACATACTGTAACAAGAACTAGAACCTTTCATTTATATTTTATAGTGCTCACTTGATTTATTTGGGGTGAATATCGAAGCAAATGTTTCTTTAGCACCATTTTTAGACTTTTCTTTATGTTCCTTCTCTTTTGGTTTTTCTTTTGGCTTTTTCTCCTCTGGAGCTTCCTTGATAATAGAGTTCTCTTCAGAAAGCACTGATTTTTTCGTTTCTTCTTTTACCTCGTGAATCTGACGCGGCTTTGGAACCGGTTCCTTTTCTTGTAAGAATATTGCACTTGTTGCAAATAAAAGTGCTTTGATTCCATCTCCATTAGCCTAATCGATACAAAAAGTCCAACATGTATAAAGCAAAAATTTCATGTACATAATATGTATGTCGGCATAACAACGTTTTAGTTATGAAAAGTAAAATACCTCTGGCTTGGCGATTTCCTCCGTTTTTGTTTCCACAGCAACGGGTTGTTCCGGCTGTTCGATCTCTTTACGGTTAATAGCTGGCGAGAAGTTCAATGCATCTATAGTTTGAAAAAAACACATGAAAAATTTAACATGCAGCACTACATTGCATTAAGTAGTCGGTGAGTTTATCTCCATTGTACAAAAAGCTCTTGTCATTTTGTAAGTACTTGTTGAACCAATTATAAACCACAATGCAGGGTTTCGTATGGTGAAAGAACAGACATTTTAAAATCTCCTTAGAAGTTGCATGTTTTATGCTACACATGTTCTACGTTCATAGCTAATGTAGAAACTATGGAGATTTGGGAATGTATAAAAGTAAAACACGAGTTAAGGGTTATGTTGTTTACTTTTTAAGTATCGACTCACTGTTATTTTCTAAATTATTATTGTTTTGTTGTTGCTGCTGTTGCTGTATTTGTTGTTTTCCAAATAGTTTCGCATCCCATTCATCCACTGGGCCAGTATTCCAACTCGATCGGTTGTTTTCGGGAGAAGTAGAAATATTTGTTTTGCCACGTGGTGGAGTATTATAATTACGACGTAGAAATTCCCCTCCACCCAAATTCTCAAGAGATCCATCTTTAGTTGGTGTAGATAATGCGACTTGTGAAACACTTAAAGAACTATGGCTACTTTTATGCGAAAGTTCATCAAAACGAAATTCATCTTCATCATCACTGACAACCCCGGGATCAGCTTCTCCATGTCCTTGAGACCTTGAGTTGAAGCTGCTGTTCCCATGTTCAGGTATGGTTCCGAACGGGTCTTCTTTGGGTTTCTTCTTGCCTCGACCAGGAAGAGTACTAACTTTACTCCCGACAGCTTTAGCTAAATTCTTTAAACTTCCCTTCTTTTCCTTGCCACGTAAACTAAGCAAACTGCCTCCTGTATAATCAAAACAGAATGATACATTTATTAGTGATTTAATGGAAACACTAAAAGGTTCAAAAGTGTAACTTGCGATGTGATATTTTTCTATACATGCGCAAGGTGAACAACTACTTACCGACGGAAGTTCTTAAAGATGTTAATGAAGAGCGTAATCCATCTTTTTTACTCAAATCGCTTAAACTCCCAGTATTGGCTCCCGCTCTGACTGTAAACCCTACTTTAACTTCTAAGTCTCCTCTCTCTTTTTTCTTTTCTTTTCCCGGTTTTGACTTTAAAGTATACCTTAAAAAAACAAAATGAGACAAGATTATGGTCATGGATATTTCGTTTGCATAAAAATTACATTACATTACATGGATTTGCTAATACTACACAATAGTAACTTATTACTTATGCATAAAATGCATAATTTGTCATGCTGCATGGGTAACACGCAAGAGTGAGATACATTTTACACGTTTTCATTATTGCATCGACAATACAGCAAAGAACATAAGCACGCAAGCATTTTACACTTACCATCTATTTTTTGGCTTTTCATATACATCAAATTCAGATAATGGAATAATAGCTTGGCCGAGAAATTCATCACCAATAAAGTTACGATGTAGAGCTGTCAAAACGATTTCAGCTTTGTTCCCTTGCTTTGGAATTGGCCTATACGATAATAAAAAGGAAAATATTTAGTTATACATTCCAGTATATTAAAGGGCGTTTTATATTCTTTTGAAAACACTAATCGCAAATATGTATGTGTACATTGTTTGCAAATTTTATTTGAAAAAACAAAGAGATCAGCTTACAATTCACACTCTTCATGCCATTCAACTGGATCGGTAGCTCGTTCCTTAACAGAAG
>JAQIVE010003641.1:0-16284 GCA_034698285.1 Sminthurinus bimaculatus | reverse complement strand
CTTGACCTAAAATACCCCTTTTTGGGCTCAAACTAATCGCAAAGACCCCTTCTTCATGTTTTGTGACAGATTTTGGTACAAAAACTTGTGGTTTGGTTTATAAATCCAAAAAACTCAAGTGGTCATTTATGCCTGCTGATCATTTTTACCTTCCGCTCCCCTATAAAACGGCAGCATTTTAAAAGTCAACATTTCCGAGTTTTTAGCGTTTTTTAGCGAATCCTCCCAATGTGCCATATTATGTGGTGTGTATTTAGGTTGTCACAATTTAGAGTTCTAGAATTCGTACCCCCATGTTGTAATTGAAACCCATAAGCATAATATATGCATTATCGTCAATAATATATTTCTATAATATTGTATGCTTACATCTCTATGAACATAAACATACAATACTTCCAACTACTTCGCTCATACAAATTTCCCTTTGTCTTCCCTCTGCAGTTTCTTCTTCTTTCTCTAACTTTCAATGTAGGTATGTATGTGCTATCGATTGCCACAGTGAAAATCAACTTGGATGATACAAAAAGTACATAATATGTAATATATACATGCGTGTATTATCTGTTTTATGTACTTTTTCCGCATGATTCTGCTGCGTATTCATTTTCTATTCGTTCAAAAAACCAATTTTACATACTAAAACATTTGCATTATTTATATGTGAATTTAGAATGCTTACTTATAGATCTATCTATTTATTATTATTTTCTCGTCCCGCCTTGAGTGAGCAGCGTGTGTGTAAGGCGGACACACTAGGTAGAGCCAATTAGACGTTGAAATATAATTGATAATTCTACGTATAATACTAAACACATAAATACCTAGCGAAATACATTGTTAAAGCAAAAAGTGTCGAGGCATAAGCGAGACATGTCTAATTTCTAAATAAGTTGAATTTTACGATTGGTATCAAAACAAACCGACCTATATTTCTGTCACAGTTGTGCGCACTGCGCAAATACTATGTAATACATAATATATCATATACGTACATAAGCAGTAAGTATACATATAGCTAAATTCATTTCTGGATACTTTGGGCCAATCCAGTAAAATATCTGAACCATAAATAATGGTCCAGATAGCTTTTATGATGCGCACTTTATTGGTAGTTTTAATGAAATGTTTTTTACTTCCTTCTGACTTTGGATGGTCTTAGGTCGTAATCTACGTCGTTCGTGATAAATTTGATTGAGTTTAATATTTAATGTACATACCCTATCAATTATCAATGTCTTACAAGAAGTATAGCATTGTAAGGGGACTACCGACATCCCATATATTATGTACTTACGGAATTACTTGTGTTCATTCCACTTCGTATTTTGGACCAACACACTTGTGTACTTTCGAACATGTCTTGCTTCAAAAACTTTTCCTGGGAGCTATTGTACTTATCATGCATACTTGAGCATTTTAAAATAACCATTCAAATTTTGGATTAAATTGTTGTTTCGAGTTGACACAATCAACCATGATTTCCAAGGACAGTTTAAAATACAATTTCTTTGCCTTTGCGTGTACGGCCAAACTTGGAATATTTCCTATACGATTGGACCGAAAATCAGGAGAGATGGCGGTAGAAACTCGATGGTGGAAAAAGATAATGTACAGATGTTGGCAGCTTCTTTGTTGCGGACACTTGACATTTGTCTTTCTCCGTACAGCTAATTATGTAATTTGGGACAGTAAAACGAGCTCAAGCTTTAGGTTTCCCCTGTTACTGGGTGGCTCATTTGACTTTCTTCATTTTTTCTTGATGAGTGTTGTGATTTTTGACAAGTTTCCCGAGCTGAATACCAAGTTATTCAACGACTTTAGTCAAGGAAAAATTCTCAATGATGTAACGATAAAGAGGAATCTGTTGCCTGTCAAAGGGAAGGAAGTTAAAAACAAGACGACCAATACGAAACGGCCGGGGAAGTCCTTTAAGGAGAAATTCGGATTCGGAAATATCAGAGAAATGTTGTTAATCTTTTCTCCATTTATGCTGTATCCTGCAATTTTTGCAGTGCCACTTTTGTACATTGCCGATCCAGGTTTACCAATGCTTCTCGGGACCTTTTTCGATCCAAACATGGAAAACTATACCAAGTTGGGTTTGTGTATGCTTATTGAGATGATGACCTTCTTATGCTACTTTTCGTGCTTAAATTACTCAACCTTTATGATCATTGCCTTTGTTGAGGCTTATACAAAGACTGTGAGTCAAGAGTTGGATAAAATTCGGTGGGTTGATTTTTTATTTTACATCTTAAACGCAAATACCAAAAATACAAATATCGTTCTAGACAACATGTAGCTAATGATATTAAGTTTTATTATTAGAGTAGTTTTATTATTATAGTATTAAGTAAATACATAAATCAATGTTTTTGTAGCTAATTAAATTAATTATATCGTCTTCATTTAGAAATGAAAAGCTGTCTTTGAAGGCTCGGCTAGTTGCTTCCAAAGATATGATTATGCAACTAAACATCCGGAGCAGTCTATTCAACTTGAGCTTCTCAGTCATTGTGTGTGTCCTAAAAAATTTGGCTCTCGTCACCTCCATCGTTGGTGGATTTGGAATGCTTCGCTTGGGTCTACAAAATCCACTGTATGCTCTCATCCACGTCTTCATGTTTTTTAACGGTACCATCTTCTATGTCACCATGTTCAACAAGGCCTTTCGAATCGAGCAGCTCGTTGACGAATATCAAAGTGAAATTCTTGTCCATTCCCAACAACTGTCCTCAAAAATTGAGACAAAAGAGCTGGAAAGAGAAGTGAGGGCAGTAAGGCCGACAGGGATGAAAGTGGGATCGTTTGGGAAACTTGAAAGGGAGTCTGTTCCTATTTTCGTTGACTACATTGGTCAGCAAATTGTGAGCCTTTTACTTACATTTAAATAATGATAGAAAAATAAATTGCTTAGACGCATACTGAACCTGAGCCGAATCTGAATTTTATACAAATGATTGAAAATGTATTATCATTTTTTGAGTGTCCTATTAAATGTATGTACACTGCACACATAAGCTAATTTTTTGGATATTAATTCAATAAATAACACGTCTAGATTACCATCATGTTTATTCATTATGTTTATGGTACTAATGAGGCGTCCTATAATAGTCACTTGTTAGTATTTGTGTAAAATGTGCATGTGTGTTACATGATGCACGTTTGGGGAACTTTCTCCGTTAATCTCCTACTTATAGGAGAAATAGGTGAAAAAGCGAAACAGGTGCTATTTTTGATAAAGACTGTAATAACTATTTGAAATTGCAAGAAAAATCTTCTGTTTTGCTATTAAACTCGATTCACTTAAAGCAAACCGTAAAGGGAGAAAATTGACTTTCACTCTCGACTTCACTTTAATTTCACTCAACTTTCACCTTTGCATCCTCTAGTGGAAAATATTAATGTTTCTTTTCATTGTTAAGAGACGAGGTAGAACTTTTGACATGAACTCAACTTTCAAACTAATAAAATGCAAATTATCTAGTTCACAATCTATTTGAATCACAAAATTAAGAATTTATTCATTACATTTTTGTAAATAAATATTGCCAACTATTTATTTATGCATTTCTTCCGAAAAACCGAGTACATCAGCTCACGACAGGAGGAGAAGGAGGTTGTCAATAATTTGGTCGACCATTTGTCTTAGAGTACCCAACTCGAGGTAGCCAAAATTTCCGACTCGTACACCAAAGTAAGGAATGGCCTTCAACTCGCGGATTTTGATGGCCATGCTCAGGTTTCTGTGGGGCACAGGGAGCTTTTGCAACTCTTGTGATTGCTCCAGACGAACTTGTTCCTTTTTTCCTTCGGAATTTCTATAAACCTCAGCCAATGAGCCAAAGACTCCGACGAGTACGCCAACGAGCAGGAAAATAGTCAGAGACGGGAAGAATAGATAGAGGACGATGAAGAGCCTGTCATGGAGCTTTAGGGTGCAGTAGAGAACAACGGTCGTCAGGGCTGTTGTGGCCACTATTGATCCTGAAATAATCAAATCTCCCCAAAATTCGTTCGCCAACATGTTGTAAATCCGTAAATATTTGAACTTCTGCAAATTTCCGCCGTCCTCGTCATGGGTTTGCGGCCTACCAAAATCAATACAATAGGTTACATGCAATATATTTACATGTCCAATGTCCATGTACTATGTACTAGTCAATGCGATTACATTTTACATAGACTTCTACGTATACATATGTGGTATAACTTTTTGCGGAACTGGTCATCTTGTTGTTAAATTTTTGAACTGTGCTAAGTGCTGAAGTCAAAATATTCTGATAGTCATCTTACTTAAAAAATAGTAAACTTACGAAACTTCTTTAAACCAAATCTTCAAGTTCATGAGAGTCATCATGCAGATCGAAGAACAGCTCAGAAGTACCATGAAATTTACCGTAAAGTTTATGGTTTCAAGTGAGCCGATGACTACTGCCCAGGACAAGGGATATGGTACCAGGCTCTCGGGAAGAATGAAGGACGAGATGAACATAGAGCCCCGAGGCTTGAGCAGGAAGAGAGCCAGGGTGAAACAAGGAAGAAACGCAAGGGCGAATTTCATGTAGAGAATTACCAGCATGCTGAAGGGATGCGAACACCATTTTCCACGAAAAATTCTAGACAAAAATTCAGTCTGATTTAGAAGGTCAACCGCATTCTGACCCTTGAGCTGAATGCTCACTGAGAACATTGCACTAAACATGTAGATAACAGCAAATATCATGTGAATGCAGGAATTCGCATTGACCCCTTTTTTCTTCAAATACCAAATAAGTGTGCTACACTGAAACACAAAATTTAGACAGAGCAAAATGGAAAGGGAGTTACACCACAATTTTTGATTCCTGGAAGAATATGCCTGATATCTTGAGGTTGTCGAAGAAAGTCGAATACGTTGGAATGTAATACATTTTATCAGGGAACCGATTCGCATAAAACTTTCAAACGTTTTTTCTGAATTCTTTGAAAGGCGGTCACTTAATGTCAAGTGCAGATTCGGTCGTAAGGATTTTCTCGAGAGCCAGCTTTTTATTCGATTGATCAGCTCCATGACTTTTCAATTTGAAACTTGCTTCAATTTGAAATTTATTTCGTTTTGAGTATCAACTTGATACTCATGCCAAATGAGAAATCATGTAAATGTACTTACATATAGTCGTTTACTTCAACAAAAACTTCCTAGATAATATTGAAGGCTTGCTGACTTTATTTAAATTTGAAAAGTTCTCTTGAATTTACAAAACGTTGCTTCGCACTGCATTATAGTGACGATGTGAATACTTTTGGCCCTTCGGATTTAGAGAATGATCGATGTTCGGCAGTGGATGAATGCTTTCTTTTACCTTAGTTCTCAGTTCTTTACCATCAAATACATACAGTTGAGAAAAAACGCAATGTAACAAAGTTGAGTATACTGTATCCTTTATATTTATTCATGGATAGGAAATGACCTAAATACTAATCTGATATGAAATCCATCAAAGCTACGGATCGTTAATTAAAATTTCCAAATACATACTTGTATATATATATAGGTATTCCGGAGTACATACTTACTACTTGCATACATACTACATACATATTTACCTGTACAGTGTACAATATTATATTATATGCAGAAAGTACATGTTTCACTATGCATTTACTTATGTACAAAGCCTTGGCAAATGTACAGTGTAGAATGCCTGTTCCCCTCGAATCGAAAAACAAGAGACGAGTGGTCAGCGTCGTTGGGCGTATGACGTATTTAATTAACCCATATTCTATTAATGCCCTGACTTGGAAGTTTTGATAGAATTCTATAGCACTGGTGGGGGCTGTCCAAAATTTTGCATAATACACAATGTATCCGTAATACTTGTAAAACAGGCGTTAGCAACGGTTGGAATCGTAATATTTAATGCAGTATTTTTACGCATGTACCTGCTACCTGCTACCTACGCAGAACTTCAGGTTTGTTGGTTTGTTCACCAAAAATGCTACAAAAAGGCTTATTCTCAATATTTCGACTGGTTTGGTCCACCACCACAGCGACGCTGTGGTGGTCGTAGGAAAAAAATCTCTTCTTACTTAAAACCAGTTAGTAAAACCTTAGTTGAAAAGGGATTTTTCTTATTTGTGTGGTGGTGGACCAAACACCAAACCACAGCGTAGATCGCTCGGTTTCCTCGTAATTAGGGAACCGAGCGATTTACTATGTGCCCACCGCCCACCATAAAAGTAAATAAGCTCTACAGTTTTCAGTTTTTCGTTTTTCGTTACTCTACTTTAGTTTTTCCAATTTCAATAACACGCCGTCAAGGCGGGTTTCTACCCGACAACTTGCAACTTGCAACACCCATTACTCGCCCGGCTTTGGTTTTTTTTCGAATAAAACTAATTCCATAATATTTCTGATTGGATTGATGCTGGCTTCATTTACATTTTTTTGTAAATTATACATCAGAAATTTAAAAAATATGTATGTAAGTAATTTCAACTTTTGTCACATTTTTTTGGTGTCGGTACATATTATAATAGGTATATATATTATGTACATACTATGTATGCACCTCCATAATACAAGTTACATACTATAAAACAAGATTCAATGGCACATCACACATGGAGTGTTCGAAGTTCATAAAACAAGGCTGGCTCGTCTTCATGTGCTCGCCGCGGAACGTGCCACCAAGACGTTGCTGTTTATTATTTTTTTAAAGTTATTTTTAATCATCCTTATAAGTACTTAAGTAACTTGCACGACATTGAAGTTAAAAAAGAAAGAAGCTATTGAAGTAATTTATTTTACTTTTATTAATTATGAGGTTAGTTTTGTGTGATCCACGGACTAAAACCTAAAACCTAAAACCTTTGCCTTCTGATTAAACTTTCGGATTTTGGAGGAAGACCAACTTTGGTGACGGCCATGAATGAACCAGTATTATCAGGAAATGAGGTTAGTAAAACAAGAAGAAAGTTATGGGTGATAGTATCTGTACAAGGTTATTATGTAAGGTTATTATGATGCTATACCTTATGTTTTTTGCATAATCGGACATTTGTAAAAGCAGTAAGTAAAATGATGATTGATGATTTACGACGATTTCATGATGCACATGTAAACGTGTGATATTACATTTAAAAATGTATAAGTACTTTTACGTAAGTAATTAGATATTACATACGTACTATAATCTATAATATATTATGCAATTAATTGTGTTAGGGATCGAGAGTAGGAAAGATAACGAGGCAGCCAGTAATTCGTCGAATAGAGATTCCAAAACCAGACCTGAGCTCAAAAAACTTGGCCATTCATGCCTGGAAAGACAAGGTACAAGAAAAGTATCGAAAGCACTGTATTTAAATGCCTAAAAATAATTATACTTGGAATTCCGATCTTCGATACTTTGGGTTTGACTTATGTGTAGCAACAATTGAAAACCATAAATTATAATGCATAGTTAGTAAATACTACTGTGGTATAATTTTTAATTATTGTTCTTCAGATTCTAGAAACTATTAAGAGCAATCAGGTTACTGTTATTGAAGGATCAACAGGTTGTGGTAAAACAACACAGGTATTTATTTTGTTTAAAAGAATGATTTATACACAAACAAGTGTTTCTCAAATAATGTGTTCTTCCGACGTACTAACAAATGTAAAGATATATAATATATATTAAGCATAATAATATGGTAATAAATGATTTGTATCAGGTAATGAATGTATAATAAACGACATATTTACTAGGTACCGCAATTCATTCTTGATGACGCATTAAATGCTTATCCCAGTCGACATTGCAAAATCATTGTTACACAACCTCGAAAAATTGCTACAACCAATGTTGCTCGCCGAGTTGCTGAAGAAAGATATGTCAAAATTGGGACTTTGGTCGGCTACCAGGTACATAAATATAAATATGTAATTCATAAATGGTTTTTAGCTGGTTTGGTAAAAAATGTCAAAAAGGATTTTCAATAATTTTTTCAAAATACCTATAATAATTGTAGGTTAGCCTGGATAAAAAATGTGACAAGGAAACTCTCCTAACATACATGACGACAGGAACATTGTTAGAGTATATTATCAATCAGAAACATCTGTCTGACTGGACGCATATAATAGTAGGTGGGTGTATAAAATAATGGTTACACATTTATTACGATGCTATTGTAATGATAATGATAATATATTTAAATAATGCCCATTTCTTATTTGATCAGTTAAAAAAATACTTACTACTTGCTTATTCTTATGATTTTGTGATACTTTCAGATGAAGTTCATGAGAGAGATTTGGATACAGATCTTCTTCTTTGCGTTTTGAAGAAAATATTGTATGAATTTAAAGACTTGAGAACCAGATTAATTTTGATGTCTGCCACTGTGAATTCTACCAAGTTTTTACAGAATTTGAAGGTACTGCTTAGAAATGATAGTGGAGCTTTTAGAAATGGTGACTTTTCGTCGTGTGTGGTTCGAATAACCAACGAAACTCCATATCCTATCACGGTTCAATACTTAACCGATTCGAAATTAGTGTGGTCAATGGATACACCAGGGATTCCAGATGAAATTTATGGAGCTGCAGTTAATTTCATTGCGTCCTTGAATGAACTTGAGTCATCAGCACCTGTTGCTGGTAATAGCAAACATCGAGAAAGGGGTGCTGTTCTTGTTTTTCTACCAGGAATCTTGGAAATTGAAAATTTGCACATGGCATTGATTCATTATGTAGTATCTCAAACAAGGTAAGTAAACTTGAGCACGTATTTTTATCTTTGAATCTGTTTATTGTCTACTATAACATCCTGTATCTTACTTGGAAAGTAATTTATCATTATTTGACAAGTTCTTTGTTCTTTGTAAAAACTCTGATGACCATAATGTATGTTGAATTGAAATCTATGTTAAATGTTTAATAATAATTTCTTTTTATTGCAGGGATCGAGATGGAGTAGATACTTTCTTATGGGAAATAATTCCGTTACATTCAAGTGTGACTTTTGAAGAGCAGCAAAAAGCTTTCAAACCTGCTACAACAGGCTACAGGAAAATTATCCTGGCTACTAATATTGCCGAGAGCTCAATAACTGTTACTGACATTCGATATGGTATCAAACTATACATGCAATCAATAAAGTACATAATATTTGATGTATCATTCTGCTTTGTTATACTAAAGTTTTATTTTTTATTTTTATTTATTGAAACTTCACTTTTTATGTGTATTTTAATAGTTGTGGATTTTTGTCTCACAAAATCTGTCTATTGTAACTCTCAGACGGTAATTCTCTTTCGTTCTGTGATATAGTAATTCAAACATTATTGTACACAATTTAAAAAATACCACTCCTACAACAATAATTTCTTTCTGTTACAGACATTCAGTTGTCTTCGTTTAGAATACTCTTCACAGTTTCAGTGTGTACAAAGAAAAGGACGCGTTGGGCGGGTTGCTCCTGGAACTGTGTACAGATTGGTTCCTCAGTACTTTTACGACAGATTTGCCAGTGAAGCAGTTCCTGAAATGAAAAAATCAAGTTTGGAAAGTATGTGAATGTTTTTCAAATTATTTTTGTTTCTTAGAATCCAATTTATAACATTTTAATTTTACCATATTTTAGATGTTGTACTTCGAACCAAGGTCTTGGATATGGGAACTCCAGCTGATTTACTATCTATAGCATTAGATCCTCCGAAGCTTACTGGTATTCGAAGAGCAGTAGCAAATCTTAAGGTAGAATACAAATTTTCAATTTTGATGGCTTCTACATAAACCTCACCAAGTCAGTGAAATCAATGACTTTGCGATTTTTTCTTTTTTAAAAAATGTTGACATTGAATTATGCTTTCGATCTGCGAGTAGAATTGAGAACTGGTTTGGCAGTACATGTCCACATTTCACGTACTGAATCCAAAATCCAAAGTTAAAAAACAACACAATATTATCATGACTGGTCAACTTTTCCCAGCGTCATACTTTCTATCTATCATCTGCCATCTGCCATTCATCAATGTAGTTTTAGAACTCTGTTTTGGAATGGAACATATTGATTTTCATTATATTCTATTTAAGTCTCATCAAAACTATATTATACTGGTTTACAATACGCTTTGGCCCTCGATATGAATAGTGGGAATCGGGATATTCTCTGTTCTACTCGACGAAAGCTGTAGACATTGCTCAAGTCGTTTGTACATTCATCTGAATAATAATTAATAATTATTATGAATAAAACTACGGAAAATGAAATGTTTGTACCTAACTCATAACTACGTAGGAAGTCGGAGCTCTAACAATCTATCAAAAGGATAAGGATGTCAATAATTACACCCCTCTTGATGGTGACTTGACTTACTTGGGCAGAATTATGGCTAGACTACCAATCGACATTCGATGTATGCAAGCATAAATTAATTTTGAAAATCCTTTTTCGCTTGTATTAGAAACATGTGAATGAGTATGTACTTGATCATAACTTCATGAAAGATGTTTGCTGTAATTTTTTATATTATGTATTCTATAATTGATATTATACCGACAGCAAGTCGTTTGATTGCTATGGGCTATATCTTTGGTGTTTTGGAAGAAACTATAATTATAGGTAAGATTTATTTAATTTTATTATATCCTGGGAGTCAACAACAAAACCATTCTAAAGTTCTACTTAAAACGAGCTATACACTGCCATTTAATTATTTTGAAAATCTAAACTATGTTTATCTAGCTGCTAGTATGAGTACCAAGAGCCCATTCAGTAATCCATATAATCGACGATTGGATGCGTATTTATCCAAATTTACCTGGGCTGAAAATAGTTTTTCTGATTGCTTTGCGCTTGTAAACGTTTTCAAAGTAAGTACTCGTAGATAGTGTGTTTATATAAGTTTTTTATTTTTTATTTCCCTTCTATTTATGGCACCCCTACATTTTAGAAGTTTCACGCTGTACGTTTTTCACACGGTGTCATGTATAGCAGAGTAATGAATCGTTTTTTAATCGTTTTTTGTTTAGACGTGGGTTAAAAAGTTTGAGGGACGAGATTTTTATAGACCAGATACACATGAAAAAAAGTGGACATCACAGTTTATGTTGCAAAGAAATGTCTTGAGGTGAATTTTATGTGATTTTAAATTTTTAATGTTTACATTTCTTACATGTGTTTTCTAAATAGCTTTTAAATAAACTTAATTATTGTGGTTTTTATTCGTAGGGAAATTTCTATTTTAGTTCAAGAAATTAAGAGGCGACTGGAACGAATGAATATCAAAATTACATCCGAAGATCCAGAAAGTACTGATCGTGGCTTCCTATTGAAGGTAATAAATATATTTTATATTCACGTCGGTATCTCTGTCATTTAGTGCATTAGGCATTAAACAAGTAGGCTATACACAAAAAATATTGTTACTTCTTACATTACTTTGTATTTTCGTTTGAATATTACAGATTGCAATAGCGGGTGGATTTTATCCCAATTACTTTAAATACCCTCGTCCAGATAAAAATGAGTATCACCGCAGAGTTGCTCAAGAAGTTGACTGTCGAGATCCATGCTCGACCGTTACATTTTATGGATTTCCACGTGAACAGCCCATTGAATTGTAAAAAACGCTTAAATAATGCTTTGTAGTATCATTAAAAAGGATTTTTTTTACAAAAGGAATGTCTGAGTTATGCAAAAGATTACTTGCTACATTTGTGTTTTGTTTTTCTTCAGGTATGAAAATCACATTGTGAAACATTTTGAAATTGGAAGTAGTGAGGGAGCAACAATTCCTTATGTCGAAGTAAAAGGACCACAACTGCTTCTCTCCTTTGATAACCGTGGCCTTAAAATTGGACCAGTGAGTCATGGAGTGTACCGAGCTCTGAAGTATGGTCAGATGAAACAAAGATTTCAATTTCCAGTTCTCAGGTAAATAGTGTTGTTTGAAATTATAATGCGTGGGTTGGAGTGAATTAAAAAAAACTATTGACAATGAGACTACGAGTAAGGTACAGCACTTTTTTTACCCTCTAAATGAGGAAGATATTTGATTATTCAAACGACATGATGTAACATATGACTCCAGTAAAGTGCTTTTAAAGGGCTTCTTTGTACAAAACAAGCATTTCCTTCGTGATTTTTTCCTTAATGTCTAATAAAACCCTTGAAATCCTACTTCTATTAACTCACAGACTTGGATTTATTTTATACTACATTTACCAACTGACATAATCTTCCTTTGTTACTTATCACTTGTGATCCTCTAGGACTTTTTAAATTCACAATAACCTGTAAATATTAACACGTTTAATATAATATTATTGTATATGATGAATAGTGAAAGATTATTTTTTCGACGTTTCTAGTCTACTTGAGGACGCAGCTGAGGCACTGAAAAAGAAGAGGGAAGAAATGAGAACCAAGAATAACAAGCTAAAGGCACCTCAACCACCCCCTTTACCTGATATACAAGTTTCGTCACTTGTGGTTCACGTTCGAAATGTACATACAATTTCCATTTATTTTGCTCACTTCATTATTCATTAGTAATTTTGATTATGTTATGTTCGTTGTTGAAAGTTTTTATCGTACGACACGGGTGTCGGCTTCATAAAGTCTTTGTAGCTATCTATTCGAAGTAGCTATACGGTAGAAATCCTATCATAGAATACTGAGCAGTCTTGGCCTTTGTTATAGATATTTTCAGCAGTGGAATTCTCTGTGATGAAAGCGGAGGACCTTGAAACTTCAAACCGTATAAATGAAGAACTAGAAAACTTGGATCCAGCCATTTTAGAAAAAACAAGTTGGAAAGAGTGTGAAAAAGGAGACTTGGTATTTGTGCTAGTTTGGGAAAATGGAATTGAAAAATATGCCCGCGGAAGGATCGAACTTTTGGATCCGGACAACAATTTAGTTTTTGTGAGTTCCTAGACTGAATAAATTCATGCATTTATTACTTGTTAATTCATTCTACGCCTTGTATCAAATTAAAAAAACCGATGAAAGATTGACTCTATAGAACACTCCAATAATATACGTTGGTTTAATTTCATTTTTAGGTTTGTCTGATAGATAGTGGTGTTAGACAGTCTAGAGTCATTGATGAGATATTCACTGCAAGTGGGGAGTCAGTTTTGTTTACAGAACATGCAATGGTATGTCCATTTTATAAATCCCCCCAGGAAAAATCAGTTGTTTGTGGTGTAATACAAAAACGTACATATTATGGAACTAAAACAGTGCTTTTTGTTGTAGGCTATCGAATGTCGTCTTCGAGGGTGCAGACTTCCTGCCCTCATTGAAGAAGCTGGAAATGAAATTGTGAAATTGGAGATTGAAAAATTTGTGGAAGAACATAACAATGAGTTGGATTTCAAGGTTGGTTTTATTGCATCCTATTCGTCAATAAAAAAAGTTTTCTTTTGCTGTTCGTCTATGTACGATATGATGTATAGAACTTACAAACTGACACAAACATTACATTAAATTATTACTCAGAATGCTAAAACACTTTTTTAAATTAAACTTGTTTTAGATCTACTCTGTACTCGATGGGATTATGATTGGAGATTTACATAGCACAATCGATGTCGATGATACAGCAGAATCATTGCAAAAGTATTTATTGAGAGAAAATTTAGTTGAATTTGTCGATGAACCAGTTGAATCTATTGTAAGTACTACGAAATTTGTCATCATACAGTCAGTTCAGATATTTTAAATAGCATTCAAAGTCTCTGTTATTTAATATATACAGAGAAATCATAATATGAGGAACTCACTGCTTGTGCAAAGTGAGGACCCAGATCAACAACAGGAAAGGCTCTCAAATCAAATATCAAACCGTGTTCCACGCCCTCATGTGAATCCACCCGATGACATGGAAATATCCACGATGGTAAAAATATAAAAGAGTGTTGCTTTCCAACGAATTCGTTCGAATAGAATCACATTTAATATTACAATTTAAAATCATTACCCTTTTTTAAATCCTCAATCATTATCATGAGATTAAAAGTATTGTTTTTGTTAAAGGTTCAATTGAAAGGTCCACATAATCCACTGGAGATGAGTTTTAGAACTCTTTGTCGAAGTGCCTTTATGAAAGTCGTTTCTGTTGAAGGATGCAGTGTCAATAGCGTTGCCATCGATAGCCATTATCTAGAACCTGTGTCACGTTTATTGGTGGCTGGCACTGTTACTGTAGCCGATAGGACAGGAAATATTGTAGCTAGGTAATATCTGAACATTTAAATGATGGTTATGTATTTTAACACGTTTTATTGTAAAACTTTTTTTTTAAATCTTTTGTAAAGGTTAATTGTTGCATATTACATATTACATATTATGTTTATGAATTTGGTAATTTATGGTTTCAGAGAGACGACTTTGCTACCTCCAATACCCAATTTGACTGGGTTAATCACTATGCTATTTTGCCCTTGCATGGAGTTGCGAGTAGATGAAGGGCTAACCAAGTACACGGGCGCCATTGCGGGTTTAGGCCTGAACCCCAACACGGGAGAAGTCATATATGATGATCACGACATAGAAATTCTTTTTGATACTGTCATTGACAATGAAGACATTAATCTCGTAAGAAACGTCGTCTAAAAACTGCACACATAATTACATTTTTAAGTTTAATAATATCTTATAGTTTTTCTTAGCACTGCTGAGTCAGCGGCTTCATAATAGTTTGGTTGTATAGTTTACTTATAACATTGAATTTTTAACTTGCAAATTATACTTTTGTTAGATAAACTCTATACGTATGACGATGAATTACATCCTTCGCCAAGATAATGAACGAGAGTTGGATAACCTTCGACGAAGATGCCAGAATGAGCTGACTGAGTAAAGATTTGTTTCACTAACAATAAGCTTATTTTTATTTTGTGATGGTAATGTGCATAGACCATGGGTTTTGAGGAGTCAGTTTTATGATACTGTTAATTTTCATAACACATATTTGATTAAATTTCTGTTATAGATTACTGAAAAAAACTAGGAATCCCATCAAAGAATCCTCGCCTGAAAATCCACATAGCTGGGACGAACTTCCCGAATATGCAAAAAGTCTAATTCCAAGAAATGAACAGGATGATGAGAACGCAGCAGCTTGTGACGTTTTTGAGCTCCACCATGGCATCAGCTTAATTTCATCAGATTACGATGGATATAGTACTGATTTCTCGAATTACGACTAAAAATTATTCATGCTTACTGATATGAAATAATCCTCTACTGAATGGTCATTTTAATGATTTGTAAGTAATTTTTTGAAGTTTTTATAATTTTTTTTGTTTTTTTCTAGTTTTTAAATTATTATAGTTGTAGATTGTAGATTATAAATTTTTTCTTGTGCGTTTAATGACTTGGAAAAGCAGTATTAGATGGCGTCAAAGATTTTTTATGGAACATTATAATATGAATTGTATACTAAATGTTGCATTCTAGACATTATAAATTATAATAGAACATTTTATGTGACTTCACGATATGTAATATTTCCATTGTATGACCTAATGAAATGAGAAATGAGTAATTCATCAAAGGAGTTTTGTTAGAAAATGTTTAGATTATCGACTAAAGATAAGACTTATTAATCTGTTTTCAATAGACTGATTAGGGATTGTCAAAAAATTGACAAATTTTGTTTCATAGAATACAATAATACCTATATTTTTTATTGTACGCTGTCCTTTATGAACTACTTTTTTGACATTGGGCAAAATGTTTAAATTACAGCGATAATTTTCTGTTCTGTATGTTTTACTTTTACAATGTAACTTAATGTAACGGAAAAAAATAAAGACTTGTTAAATAATTTTTATTTCTTCTATAATCTATAATAAATAACTGAAGTACGGCATCCTAGTTAAAAGTTTTTATTAGCAAAAAACTAAAATGATACATAATGCCATAATATGTACTAAATAAAATAATATAAAAATTAATTACTATTTCCTTACACTGCATGCTTATGCTTAAATTTAACAGAGCTTTCAATAAATTTGGCTACATTAAGGAGCAATTCTTCACTAAATTTAGGTCCTATGAGTTGTAGGCTTATAGGGAGTCCCTCAGAATTAAGTTTAATAGGAACACTAATAGCTGGAAGCCCTGTGTCATCACCACAAAATTAAAAATTTTCAGTTTAAAGATTTATGTATTATACACGATTGATTTAAGTAAGAGTAATATTATACAATAATAACATAATATCTAGTTGAGAATATGTTAGATAGTTTATGATTCCTATCCATCCAGGGTTTCTTAGATTCTGAGA
>JAQIVE010003640.1:0-16288 GCA_034698285.1 Sminthurinus bimaculatus | reverse complement strand
ACATTGTACATAGTACATGCACTGTGGCCGTATAACGTGTGTGTGACAATTCCCGTATCTCAATTGCAATTCGGGGCGAGCGGAAGATATTCATAGAGACTATTTCATCTCGTACCTTTCTCATCTCGGCTTGACTCATTTCTGCATGCTACAAAAAGCCCAAGTATGTACACATACATGTGTAGAATGTATATTGTATATGCAGCTGGTATATGTATTGTACAGGCTAACTGCTTTGCTGTGCCTGCGGTTGGTGAGCCGTTGAATCTTTTATTATTTCTTGTAAATTTTACTGCGCCTTTAAAACTTATAGTAAAAATTCAAACAACTCTCATTCGCTATTCTGTATCTACATTTATGTGTATCTATAGATACGCATAATACACAGATAGATATACCTAAATAAACAATATGATATGATATATTAAGTATCTTTCCTACTTTCCGTATATTTGTACAATAAATGTATCTACCTACTAAAAGTATGTAGGCTGTAGGCATTTTGATATCCTCACGGATTTTGGCAAGTACTAGTAAGGAGCAGTGAGAAAATGACGTGGGAAGACGATTGAACTCCTTATTCGAATGACAACTAAAGCTCCAGTTGAAGCAAAAGTGTATAAAGAGAATTTACAGAAAATCCAAAATCTAACTTTAGCTCTCTGTTTTCATTGCCCACTTAACTTTTCACCGAGTACAACGAGGCAGGTTTCGCATAGTTACCTTTTTAGTTTGTATAGTTGCGGTTTTTTGCATATATACATTATTAAATGATGGATGAGTGCTCGCAATTTCATAAATTATTACCACGAGAGAAATTATGTACATTCCAGTGGGAATGTAATCAAACTCATCAAAAAACAAAGATTAAGTATAATATACATAGTTGCAAATGCAAAGTAAACAATATAAAATACAAAATCAATGCCGGTCTTCATTTTGATTTCTGATGTTCTTCTGCTTTTGCTGCTAACATCTACATATTCTACATATACACAGTTTATGCTAACTTATTAATCCGAGTTGATTTTCATAAGTTGTAACCTTCAAAGTTAAAAGAGTAAATTGTTCAGAGATTCATAAATTCTTGTTGTTCACTTCATTTGCCTTTTCTCAACGGTAAAGAGTAAAGAACAATGTTTCAAAATTTTATGGCTCTTGCAAATTTTTACGAAAATGTTTACTCGGATTACTAACTATATAGAAACAGGGAATCATGTGTCTGCATTTTGAGCAAGATAATTTGTGCCGTTTGTTAAATCCTGCCTTCTCTTTGGTCTCTTCAAGTTTTTGTCTGATCTGACTCTTTGTTCATGAAGTGTATGGATGGATGGTGGTATGGCTGAGACTTGATTAATAGTGTTGGGCAGATGTATGTATGTATGTGCAACTATTGAATTCCTCTCATGTACCAAACGAAAAACCATTAGAATAGACGAAAAGTTGAAGAATAAAGAGAAATGTAAATGTATAGACACAAACTAGAGGGACTGGAAAGAGATGTGTCGGGACATGAAAGAAGAAAAAAGGGTAGAGTGAAACAAAAGCGAGTAAAGACGGATAGACAGAGGAGTTAAAAAAGAAGAAGAAGACGAAGAGTTAGTGAAGAGGCTGCCTTTGACTCCTCTCGCTTGTTCCCAATTAATAATTCAAGAGTCGTTTTTCCGGATTGACTTGAGACTTGAGACTGGGACGGTCACGATGTCCTTCCGTATACGAGGTTCTTCCCAAAGTACATATTTAACGTCATACCCCATGACGATGGTGACTCCTGATCTCCTCCGCCCAAAATATTATCCTCCACCAACTTTATAAGTGTGTATGAGTGTAGCATTTCCTACGTAAGTATTTCTCAAAAGTGTCAGTTGCATCAATTACATAATTCTTCCGTTTTACCCATGGATACATATTTTTTACAACTAGACGGATATTTAAAGGGATGATCTATGCCAACTTGAAAAAGACTACGAAAAAGCAAAGGCAACTTTTTTGAAGCAAGTATCTATCACGGTTTTACTTTTACCATTCTTTTTTCATCGTCATCTCAAGCATTAGTCTTTTGCCGGCGGGTTAGTTATTTGTTATTTGTGTTTAAGTGCTCAATTTCTCATCCACCTTTTTAAATCAGAGGAATTTGTAAGGTTGGCATTACATGTATTTTTGCACGGTTGATGCTAATTCTTTTGGAATTTTCTGTCGGAAAAAAATATTGTGGATGTATGTAAGCGGAAAATTTGAAATTAATTCTTAGTTTAATGCAAAATCTCTGCATTACCTCATACTTCCTTTTCTGAGTAATTTCATCCAAAAAAATCAAACAAAATCACCATGAAATCACTATTTGTCATAGAGCTCGACTCGTTTTCTCAGTTCAAGTTCACAACCTGGGCTTCTTTGGGAAAGTTAATGACGAGAAGGATCATCATTATGATGATCTGTATTTTGCAGAGTTATAATTGCCCTGCAAATAAATCAACGTCTTTATAAATGAACTTGAGAACTTATTGCATTACTCAGATGCAACTTATTTTCTTCCTTCCCGAGCCTTCCTATCATTATTATTATTATTATTATCAGGAGAGATTTATGAGTGAGCGAATAATATAGAGTTATAGAGAGGTTGGTCGGGAGTTAAAGTTGAGTGTATGGAGGACTTTCTACCTTGTTTGAGAGAAAAGTTGCTGATTTTACTGGCGCTCAGCGAGTCTAAATTGACGTGACAGAAAGTCCAGGTTTGCAGATCAGGAAAAATTGATAGAAAAATAGAGCCATGACGGCAGAATATGTATAGAATCTATAGTTGTATAACGCTCGATGACGTGGCATACATATACCCAAAATATCTGTATCTGTGTCTATATGTGTGTATGTCAACTACATACACTGTGTGTATATTTGTGTGTGTGTGTGGGAACTAGAGAGAAAGTAAAGTGAATGAAGGGAAGAGATTAGAGACTTGTCCTGTAATGTGTCGTGGTGAATGCATTGGAGCAAACTCACAGCTATACAGTTTGTACACTTCTCCAGCAAAAAAGTCCATAATCCGAGTAGAACTAATACTCCACTTGACTTTTTCTTTAGCCTCTCCAAATACCGAAGGAAAAAGAGGATGAAGATGAAGACCAAGACCGGGACGATGACTGTGGAAGAAAAAGACTAAAAAGGCCTTTTCTTTACTTTCACTTTTCTGCCTCCTTCTCTTTTTTTGCCTCTTCTTTTTTTGTGGGAGGGATCTGCTCAAACTTTTACTTCTACATGAATACAATCTACAGTTTTAGTTATACCATTTCATCCCATGCCGTGCCATACCATAACATAACATGCCATATCACGTCAACATCCAAGTTCTACGCTATATATTTACACTTTCTTTCTCTCAATGCAATGGGTCAATGGATTCTGGATATATTTTTTCATTATTCATGTGCATTCATGGCAGGACGAGCGAAGTGAGTGTCTACGTACATGTATGTGGATATGTATAGTGTGCTTCATACAACACAATGTACAATGTACAGTCACGTCACTCTGGGATAAATTGAACAAGTAAAGCTTTCAAGGTATTCGGCGTCAAAATCCGCTTAAGTAGACTTGGAAGAAATGTTGATTTTGACGGTGGAAGAGGACGCAAAAATGTCGGGAAATATGAGAGCGGGAACATTATTATTTCATAAACCGCGCCTCTTTCCAAGAATAGACAGACATCACACAAACTAGACACAAATTATCATTGGTGTATATATAATAGTGCTCACGTACTTTCGTTTGAATTTTTAACTTGAAATTAGGACGCATTAAATTTCTTCCAAGTATGCAGATATTGTAGTACAAATTCTGTATATTTGAGAAACAGGGACGTGATTTGCAAACAGTATCGCAAGATATTCTTAGACCTCTTTACTATTATTTGGACTTTACGACAAATTTTGTCAAAAGACGGAAGGATTAGATTAATGCACTTTTATAGAGTAACAATTCTGAGCTAATAACTTTATTAGGATAAAATTAAGTTATATTTAAGAACAATCTTTTGTCTGTTCTAAAAAAGTCGATAAATTTCCATTCCTAATTTTTTTACTGTACTTCT
The DNA here is from genome assembly GCA_034698285.1 of Sminthurinus bimaculatus. NCBI lineage: Eukaryota > Metazoa > Arthropoda > Collembola > Symphypleona > Katiannidae > Sminthurinus > Sminthurinus bimaculatus. The sequence continues at coordinate 12,201 of JAQIVE010003640.1, read as the reverse complement.
GCAGAGATTGCAAAGCATCCATCTGTACGAGGAAGATGACGTTGAACGGGTAAATAAGAAAATTGAATATAAGTTTTGCCTTGAATCCGTTTGTGGTTCATTCAGCTTTTCGTGTGCAGTGTGTGCAACGCCAAGATTAGATTGTAGATAAATCCCCGTTTGGTTAGAATATGTATGTATGCTTCAAAGTGATGGAAGTACATGCATACATACAGTGAAACGCAAAAAGTTTGTGTACGTGTGTGTATTCAGTATTCAGTATGCATGTATGTATGTGTTTGGTGGTTAAAACTGAGTGAACTGTTAGATTTCCCTAAAGTCTGTTTGTCTGTCTATGGCCATGTGCCATGGCCATGTCTCCGTCTGCCTAGTTTGTCCTCTTTGCCATCCTCGTTTTCGTATTCCTTCCCTTTCTTTTTGACGTTTTTTTTTTACTTTTTCTACACACTTTCCCTCTGATTTTTCGATTACCCTCTTGCTTTGCCTCGCAAGTTTTGGATCGAAATCTCCCATAGGACGTAAGTAGCGAGGAACGTTATGTGTCGATCTGTTCTTTAAAGAATTTATTGAAGGGTCAACCAGAAGAAAATAGTGGATTTTCTCCACCGTTTTCATCTTCTGAGATTTGGGGGACAAGTTGTCGTTGTGAAATTTCAAGGATTCACGCCAAAAAAACATTACCCTGCAGATGTGGTTAAATTCGGTCTGTTTACTTCTTTTAGCTGTGCAGTCACATTTTGAACCATTGGTTTTCTACAAAACTAAAGATGTCAAATTTTGCTTATTGATTTTCGCTGTGACTTTTGCATGTGTACATATTGTACTACATAAATATATGACATCTATACTTGTTAGTCATGTTTCGGGGAGTACAATGGAACCGAGAAACCTGATTTCACCCATGAAGGTTTAAATAACTTGAATGAAATGCAAATTCCTCTTGTTTGTGCAGTAATTTGAGAGGAATTATGCGGCAATAATCACTTTCGCCATGAAGCATGATTGATGAACTCTCAACGCCTCTTCGAAAGGTGGATTTAGCCATTGTTCTAACAATTCGTGCAATGGGTGTCAAGAGCATTGAGAGCGTAGTGGAGGATGACAGCTGAAAATATGCATAAATGTTGAGTGTTCATACTTTTCAGCCGAATTAAAACCGAAATCGGAATTCCGGACTTAAGGGTTTAAGTACTTTTACTACTGCACCTTTTCAGTTTCTGCATTGCGTTCAATTCCCAATTTTACTATTACAAACAGTGTATTTTTCTATCGCTATAAAGTAATGGAAGAGACGCTCACGGCCATAAGCTGAATTTAAATTCTGACTGCATATTTTTGCACCACAAAAGTATTCAGAAGACGATTTTCTTCAAATAATTTCGATGGTTTAATGTAGTTTCTGTTGTACGTATTTGTAAGTAAAAAATTCTAAAAGTAAATACACTCCTGTTTGTGACAAAGAAAAATGGCCACTAGTCAATAAATTAATTAGGGTATTTATCTGAAAAAGACAACAGTCGCCGATTCCTTCACCCACACGCACGCCTAGTATAAATCTGTAATCAGAAACATCTACTGACGATCATTTATGCACTGAAATCGTACTGAGTATTATTTCGAGACATAATTTGTCGCATATTGATCAACTAGAAATAAGAACTTGAGTTTACAGTACGCATACATATTTGTGAAAAATATTTTTGTGGTATATTCCCTTCATAACGGAAAAATGTGTGATGGAAAATGTTGGGTAAAACGACCCGACGAGATTTAATTTATGGTGAAAGATGAAATGAGAGAGAAAGTTGCTTTCCTGACTGCAACTCTGAGCGTTTGCAGAGAGGTTTGGCTCATAAAGTAGTGACCGTAATCCGCATCAAGTTTACATTTGCTTTTATTGGCCCAAGTGAAAAGTTGACAGTTGCTGAGCTGAAAGTTTAGAACGTAAGTCTTTCCCCTTCAAAACAAACTCTGGGTTCTGTATTCTCACACTCAAAAATATGTATATTTATACAGACCCAGCCAAGTTCTATTTTACACTGCAGATTTCAGATTTTCCTTCAATCTGCTTTGCCTTTCACTCCCAGTTTCATGCATACATAGTAATAAGTAGTGAGCTGTGAGATTGTAGAAAAAAGAAGAAGAAACGAAAGCACGGTAGTGTTAGAGAATAGAATAGGGAATTACATTGGAAACTTTTACTTGGCTTTCTCTAGTACCTTCTTTCTCTATAGGTCTCCATTGTACATACATATATATTGTACATAAATAGGTAGTTATGCATTTCTCTAGGAACTGTTTCCTCTGCTGCATCTTTCCATCCTCTTTTCCCCACAACAGCAAAGAGTGAAGCGTAAACAAGGATATAAATATACAAGATGTATATGATGTGTATTATATATGACATAATGCATGAACCGTACATACATATATTGTTTGTATGTGCAGAAGCACTTTCAATTTGTTTCTTCGTCTTGCCTGTTTTTTTGTCTTCTCGGTTTTTTGTCTGGTTTACGAAGGGAAAGAAAAGTTTTGTAGAGTGCAGTTTTAAGAGAGAGTCATCTTGTCTGCGGAGCTGAACCCGCAGTCATTCAACTGTGACGTGACTGTGTACATATATTCACAGCTCTTCCACTTTAATCCTTCTCGTTTCTTTGGGAGTTTTATTGTTTTTATTACAACGCCCATAATTTCTATGTATCCATCAGCTTAGGCTTGGAGACTTGACAATTAGCAAAAAAAAGTTTATTTTCCGTGCGTTAGGTAATGACTCAATTTTAGGTCGCTATTAATTTTTAGCTTGGGAATTTTTTGTGATTTTCTTCAATAGAAAGCTTTAGGAAAAATCACTATCAATCCTTCATTTAATTTTTTTGTAGCAACTTCTTTAAGTTTGTAACTTTTCAATGATTGAAAATTTCTGAATTTTAAAAAGCCTTATCAGTTTTTAAACGCCGTGCTGATTTTCATAGGGAAAATTTAAAAAAGCAAGTAAAAAAAGTAAACATACCTATGATGACATTGGGATGAAATGTTCTAAATGTATATTATTTTAAAACATAAAACTAAATAAATATTTCAGTATGTGCGTTTTAGAAAAGGTTTGCTGATTGTTCTGAGGGTACTTTGTTCAAGTTCGTGGAAGTCTAAACCTGAGTTTACAGACAAAATATGATGCTATAACTTTAACAATATTGTATGTACGGTTCTATCTACATTATTATATACAGCATGCATGCGTAATGATAGCAGGGCACTTAGACTGTATTTCCCCGGACTGCACTAGCAGCTCAGTGATGCCATTACCTTTTCGTGTATGCTCAACACGTCAGATAAATACTAGTTTTGATAGCTTTCCCTGCTCCTTCATTGAGACTTTCCTCAACCCAGCAGAACTTTGGGAACCCAAGTTGGTGGATAATGATGCGCATAGCTTAAGTAGGCTGTTCTTCTAGAATACAGTCCCATTTTATACTGAAAAAGTTTAATACACCACAAGCTATTTATATAATGTATACATTGGTATGTTTTGACTACTCCAGAAAGCTCAATAAGTCCTGAATTATAATACTGTTATATAATATGTTGAAGGCAATTACGAATAGTTTATTCGTGTTAAGCAGATTGCAGTGTTTTCAATTTAGTAAATGCATTTAAAAGATGGTTGAAAAGGCAGTTGTGAAGGTGGATTAAATTGTATCCAAATGTCAACATATTCTTATTGTTCTAACATCTAAGATCAAGAGGTTGACAGATTTACATTTTAAAATTGATGCTTTATTGATGATCCTGACTGACAGAAAAATATAATCACCCTTTTTACTGATGAGAAACAAGAAAATAGTTGGTGCTTTCACAAATATTGTACATACGTCAAGGCATATATGAGACTTTTAAGACTTTCGGTTCTTTTACGACTTTGAATATCTGGAAGTCAAACTTCTTATTTTGAGCTATGTACAATGTACATATATATAGCATAGATCCGTATAAGTCCACACGGAGACTATTTTCTTATTTGATGCACGTTGTAACATTGCAAGTTTTTGTGCATACATTATTAGAATGGGGGAGCGGCTTTACCTTTAGCCTTGACTTGGCTTACTTTGCATTTGATTTTTTCTCTAGTGACTCTGTGTAACGCTTTCGAACGAGAATAAAGTTGCTCACTTCCATTTTCCATCGCAAATCTGGTGATTTTGTAAGCTTGACAAGATGAAATCCCTTTAAAATACGATATTATTATACTTTCAAGCAAAATTCAATCCCTCATGATAAGTCTTTGCCTTGGAACATTTAGACGTACTATATTAGTATTTTCTCGCTTTTTCTTTTTAATTTTCCCCTTCTGCTTTGATCTCTCCTCTGACGCCTTTAGATATATTTACTTTCTCTCTACGTATGTACGTGATGTGGTTTACGATAAAATACTTAGATGAATCCCTAATACATTTACATACATATGTAGACATAAAAGTCGCTGATGTATGTATTCTATGGTACAATAGTATCAAACAAAAATAATAAGAGTGTTTTATGCATTGTTGAAATTGAAATGTGTTGGTTTATTTCGACCAAGTAAATGGTAAAAGTCGATTTTTCTAATGTTGTTTTTTTATTGCTTTTTTCTTTCCTCAGGGCTCAGCTGGAGTTGATACGGCATTACTGTTGGAAGCTCACGGCTTGGTCACGGATATGCTCATGGAGCATGCTGTACTTCCGCCCAACATCGTCTCTGGTGAGTGGAGATTTTTATGTATTAAGCCTCTTATACGATTTTTATTAGAAGCTAAAAGTCAATGTCAGAATGATGCTCAATAGAAAGGTTGTACACTGTACACCGATTCGAGCATTGGCTATATGGATTTTTTATTATAAGTCCAAAGGTTTGACTAGGTGTCGAACCTTCGTAATACACAGAAAGATTGTTTTCTTTTACCTGATGAAAAATAAGAAACATAAAACTAATCACTTTCTTTTTTGCTACAGGTCTCAAAGCTCTTGCGACTCTTCTCACTCCGCCTCCGCTGCCGCTTCACTATCAAAATCCAAGACCTCGACCTGCCCCAATCACTCTATCCACTGATCCCGAGTACACGTCAGACATCGACGAAATTCCCTACATCACGTCCATGCCTAAGGTAATACATATTAGGCAATAAATAAGCAGTTTGTATCTTTTGTACGTGTTTCATTTATGTCGAAAAATCTAGACTGTCTCCTCACCCCACGCATTGGTTGGTTTATACATACACACAGTGCAGCACATTGTGCATTGGATTCGCGGACAATCTTCCATTTTAATTAAGACAGTATTATGCTTTATATACCTCTTTTAGTGAGAGGGCTCCTTTGCCCTACTTCCAAAAAGTAGTCAATTTTTAGGTTACGGTGAGAAGCGTAGGATGTCCCCGAGAAAACTTTTTATAACCCGACTTTGCACTGTGAGCTTTTGTTTTTTCGAAACGTTATAAGCTATACATTATAGATAAATACTTGTCGTTTTTCAACGAACGTGTCCCGTTCTCAATGTATGTATTATGTACATGCATACACACAACGTTTATTTACCTCTTCATCGTGTTTAAAAATGGTCCAGAGGCACATTAACGTCCTTTAACCTCATGCTAACAAAATTTACGTAATGCTTGGGAAAATCTCTGAGAAAGTCATTCTATACGCGGGTTTTTTGCATGTGTCGTGAGATTAATTTGATAGAGAAAGTCAAAGAACTTTATCTTTAGTCTACGGGCACACGTTACTTTTACAAAAGAGGAACTCCCTTAATGGTCTTCTCCTAACGTTGTATTTGTTTCATGTCATAAAAATTAGCTCCGGAGAACTTAACCGTACTATAAAAAAATAGGCGTACAACTAGATACATAGATAGATAGAACAATGGGACTACGTGTCCGCCAAGATAATGCAGATATAATGTTGGGCTTCTTAATGTAATTTTACGCCGTGTACATAAGTATATGTGTATGAGATATAAGTAAAATTATATCATGAAAAAGAAGAAAGATTAAATAACTTGGACCAAATTGACTTGACACAGATATTTATACCTATACAATATATAGTACAATATATAGTACAACATACTATATATTATAAAAAGTAAAGGCCAGGGCATAACTGAACAATATACATATGTATACTTTGACTATAGACTCACGTTGATACGCATAAAAGACAAAACTTTTTTGCACATACATACGTACATACATACAAAAGGAATAAAACCAACAAGCATTTAATTTGCCTTCGTCTTAATGTCTTTAAAAATCCTTTGGGGATAATATAATTAATGGTGTATTTTTTGCTCTCTTTTTCGGTTCTCTTGTGGATCCGTCCATTTTTGGAATGTGCAGAGAAATTCGGGTCCGACTAAAAAGGGCGGAGTGTCAGCCAACCTTTTGCGTAGGATGTCAACCAGCACATGGACCACTACAACAAGTGCCACAGGTATACATATATACATATATATGTGTGCAATGCACTTATCATGTAATATAATTGTTTCGATGAATAATATTTTTTGAAAAGCAGTGTGACAAAGAAGAATGTTTTTGGGAAATTGGTTTATTGCCAGGGATTATTTTAATATAACTTTCCATTAAAATAAATAATGTCATTAATGATGATATTCGTTGTGCCTTTTTGTAGGCATGCCAACGCTGGAGCCTCAGCCCCATTCCCGTCGTAGGAGATCCGCTTCCTTCCGTACGGCAATGGGTGAGTGAGATGGACCGGACTAAAACCGTCCTTTTCTCTTTATCAACCAGCTATCTATCTCCTAATTTACTTTTTTGTTCCTCGTCCACTCACTTACTTGACCTTTTTCTCCGACAACAAAAAACTAATGGTGGAAGGGAACTTTACAGCTACACAATACATCTTTTCTCCGTTTCCTTATTCAACATAAGTACATGTACATAACGGGCTGCAACAAAATACTTGGAATGACTTTCAGTGTCTGCCAAATGAGAACGCGTAGTCCGATTATAAAATGCAACATAGTCCCTGAAAGCCTGTTTCCTTGACTTTTAAGGAGTGTCAAAATTGTGACCTATTTCAATATTGATAAGGTCAAAAATGACCACCGCGCAAAAGGTCTGCCTGGAGGGCGATTTCAGCTCACTCGAGCTCGGTTAACATCAAGGGAAAAAACTAACAGAAGTTTATTTTGCGCACGGGAAAGTATCCAATTCTGTTGTTTATGATGCTTTCAAGTCATGTAATCCAAAAAGACAATCTGGAATTGGACAAACGGCTAAAAATCAAGAAAAAGTCGTTTTTTCAGCATTTCAACAACAGGGGTGAGCCCCGGTGGTGACAGTTTGGACAAAAAATGTATGGGCAAGCCCCAATATAAAATTTTAGCACTCTAAGGGTTCAAACAATTTGCAGAAAAAAATTCAGGGTCCTAACTTATAATACATAGAAAATACAACCTGTCAAAGTAGCGTGGATGCGGATGCTGAGAAAAAAAATTCAAAAATTGTAGGTTTTACAACATGAAAACTATTTTACTCCCAGCATCAGTTACATGTCTTAAATTGATCTTAATTACACCAACGATCTTTCTACTACTCTTTCTTAATTAAAATATTGGTTTGCAGAAAAATTTGATTTTATGGTCTCGCTATACATAATCGTTGTTTGAAGGATGTTTCCCTATCTTAATACATGTACGATTTCTAAAGTCCTCCACGTTTTGGACCAGCCGAAGAAATTTTTGTTAAAATGGCTCTGAGCGTGTTCAACAGAGAGTGGAGAGTTAAAATAAGCCCAAACAGAAAAAACAAATCGGACCTTCTTTGAAAAAAATTGACTTATTGCGCGTGAAAATGGATTTTTCAAGAATCGATTCTTACTTCAGTAATGCATAAAAAACATTACCATTTTGAACCATTATGAAAAAATTGTTAAGTGTTATTCAAAGTAGAAAACATGGACTACTAATGGCAAAAAACCGTTTGAAAAAATATTAGCTGGTTCGGTTTCTGCAGGCGTTCCAAGATATTCCAAGTATTTTGTTGCCACTTATACAATATAATATACCTTACCCATCTAGATTTCTGGACGTACAGCATATGTAAGTATGTATGTACGAAAATACAACTGAACACAGACAACTACTCTCTGTCCATGGTCTTTTATCTTGGAAACTGATTAATCTTCTCCACTACTTACTTTTTGTTTATGGCTTTAAGTACGTGTGGTCATTATGGTTTTTTGTACAGATTCTTGTTTTTGGGTATATTATTGTCTTTTATTGAACTACGTTATGTATAATAATACTAGTATGCATTACATACGCTTATGAGGCATTATGTACATATATAATTATGTTATAAAGCTTGTATGCATTACTTTTATTCTTATATCTACAAAGAAAGTATTTTACATGTCCGCTAGAAACTCAGATGAGACACGTTTAGAGATTGAAAAGGCTGCTCGATTCATAAACAAAGCATAGGGTTTATGCACCAAATTTTCTAACTTGATATTATTTTCAAAATTCCGGGTCACGCTGGTCAGCGCTCACTGTTGGCCTGCTCAACAGCGCCTATAAACATATTTAGACTACATACTTTGATAGATATAGGCTACCGATTTGAATTACCATATGGCATGTAAAATAGTTTCTCGGTAGTCAATTTTAGCTTATATTATATCTTGTGCATATAGATATTAGCCATTCCTCTTGTTGAACGTTTTTGTTACTTATCTAGAGGATATCCCCTTCCCTGTCGTACATGCTTTTACTTTCACTTTCATCTATATGTAGTTTCCCCTTCGCCATGATGATTTTAATAGTTATTTGGGAAAAACTAGCTCCCCGATGCATTTTTAATGCATTTATGATAAAATGGTTTATGTTACGTTTTTTTGATATTTTTGATTTGTTAACATTTCTAGCGTAAATGATAACACTGATATTAATTTTACCATTCTTCATTATTAGGTTTAGTATTAGCATTATATTTATTATCTGCTATTTCAACAGAAAACAAAGATGGTGCCTTGTCAATTTTGATACTTTTGAAAATTACATGTTTGTATGAATTATTCCTTTGAGATAAAAGAATAGAGAACGCGGATCGTCATAGTTTCTTCTTGAACTTTGCTTTTAATTTTCTAATTTTGCTAAAAGGCCTTTTTGAAATTTTCATTTCATCATCATCATCATATTTGTGTAAGGCAGCCTTTTCTACAGCGTATAAAAGCTAAAAACAATGCACTTGAGTCGAATTTCCTAATTTGTTTCAACTTTTTAGGCTTTATGAAAATGCCAAATATCCTATGCATTTCTATTTTTACCTATATTACTTGCTCATCTTGCTTATTAGTTTATAATGTTGCAAATTTCGTAACCATAATGCTTTTAGTATGGAGCAGGATCTTTCCAAGTCCTTTATTATCTTTTGTCCTTCTGTCGTCATGTTTTCCTCTGGCATGAAAATTGAGTAACCAAATCTCCTTCTTATGAAATGCCGTGCTTGAAACACTTTAATAAAAAATACGACTTTCATTTTTCAATTATGTAGTACTTATGCATTTTCAATTTTCATATCTTAATGACGTGCACCATTTTGCACAATTTTGCAATTTTTAATATAAACGATTAATATGGTTTTTATACATTCACTATTCACTTGCACACAGCACAAATTACACAACAAACTTCTATTTTGGAGCATTCACTTAAATTTATTAACTGCACTTAAATAACTAACATTATTGGTTATGAAAGTATTTATAACGATTTGAGCGATAAAGAAATCTACACTTACTTACCCAACTACCTACTAACTTGAGTAATTAAATAACAAAAAGTGTGTTTATATGTTTTTAAAAAGTAATTTGTCTGTTGTTTGCCCCATTTGCATAACGAATTGTAACTGTAAAAAATTGTGATTGTTTTCTCTGTCCATTTGCTACTACTATGCCGACAATGAACGACGAACAAAATTAGATGGGACCTCACAGTCATCTTCTCCTACTCATCCTTCTGGTTTTACCTCGGAGTCAACTGCCATGAGGGTCCAGTCCTTGATTGCCGCTTCTTCATCCGCCCATTACCCTAACGCTGCTCTTCAAGCGTCACATAAGAGTCGAAGCTTTAGTGCCAATGCCCTGTACGCTTCTTCAGGTTTGCCCCAAATAATATTAACACTTATAATCGTATTAATTATTAATCTTTTATATACACAGTCTTAAATTCTTATTAGTACTATTTATTACTTATTACACTCTAACCTCTCTAACAAATAATTATATATTTTCATCGTTGTCCAATATTTTTGATATTTTTGAGTTTTTTAGACATTAGCTTTCACTTTTTAGCATTTTTGATCAAGTATACATAGAGTAAGCATTTAGGTTCTATTTTAGCTTTTCACTCGATGATATAAATATTATTACATACTTCAAATATTAAGCTAAGCATTCTAGTTTGTTAAATTCTACCATTAAACATTACACTAAAAATTGCATGCTTTACTCTGGAATTGAATTTTGGATTTTGAATTTTTATCTGCTTGACATTTTTCAGTAGAAAATAAATATTATATAGGATGTTTTGTAAGAGATTCAACAAACTTGCCAAGAAATGCAATCAAAGAGATCATGGAAAAAATTATCCTCCAAATCGGGAATGAGATACGTTTAAACGCTTGATGGTTGTTGACATTCATCATAAACATTTAGTCCAAAGCCTTTTGATAGGATCACGCTCATCATGTATATGTATATAACTCTAATAATAAAGTATATACACATAATCATAATCCATCCTTTACGTCATTCCATTTGTACTGTGTAAATATCACAGTATAAGAATAAATAATAAAGTAATTGTCGACACAAAGTTTTAAAACTGAAGAGGTAAAATAGAGACCCAGCTCGTCATTCTCTTTGTCAAAATCGTTCTTTCTACTCACCGACAGTTAAAAGTGGAGGAATATACATGTATCTATAGGATAAAGTTTATTTTGAAGTGACGTCAAAGAGTCAAACAGGAGTAGAAGAAACAAAAGAAAGAGAACAATAAAATCTCTGTATACATATATACAGTATACAGTTTTTGTCTCTCGTTTTGCCTATCAGCATGATACACGAGGCACACTTACAATTATATATTATGTGCTTTTATTTACAAAGGGAGAAAACTGGATGGCTGTATTTATTCTGTATGTTTTACCCTCAGACTTGGAACTTTGTTGGGTCTTTGAGGATGTACGAGTAATATGTTGGTCCAAGTCGTCCTTAATTTTCAGGGTTTATTTTTTATAGTTTAAAGCCATTACATGTATTACTTTTTGTCATCAACTGTCCTTTTAATGTAATAAATAAAAACATATACATTATACATATACATCCATACTATGTTGTACAAACATAAAATTCCCATTTAAACTCGGGTCTCTGTCTGTACTATATATATTTACTATAGTTTACAAAGAGATTGATACATACAGGGAAAGGCTCTCGACGGGAGCCAGATGTAAGTATGTTTGTATGTGCATATGTAGTATGTATGTATCGTACATACAATGAAAACGCACAAACAAACACACTTGCTTTTATAAAGATTGCTGATAGAAGGACAAAACTCCCAAGTTTAATCCATTGTGAAGGGAGTTTTGAGCGAAGCCAACTGTAATAACATTGACAACAGTGCAGTGACAGCTGAGCAAGACTTGAGGATTTCCAGCCAGACCAAAGCTGAATCATCATGATATATAACAGATTGAGGCCGTTGAAACAAGAGACGTGATTGCACTTGTGACTCCAAGACTTGTGCTCTTGCTCTTGTGTGTGTGTTGACTTCATACTTTACTTTTCCTCTCTCTCTCTCTCTCTCTCTCTTCCTTTTGGATTTGTTTTGGTCGTTTCTTTCTTAGTACAAAAGTATATTCGTTTAACTTCAAGTATAATAATACTCCGTAAATATTACACTTGTTTCTCTTTTTCTCTCTTCCTCCATCAGTCCGTCTGGTAATATGTATGTATGTACTTTCTCCGTTTTATTTTCACTTCCATCCCCGTTCCTTCTCGCTTCTTCCTCAAGATGGGAGAAAGTACATATTACTTGTGTATATGTACAATAGAAGATTTCAAAAAAGACAAAGAAGTGAAAAGTTAACCAGCAAACTCGCCATAGCGTTCCTTTTGGATCACTACAACCAC
>JAQIVE010003639.1:0-16291 GCA_034698285.1 Sminthurinus bimaculatus | reverse complement strand
ACACACATACACAACATTTGTGTTCCGAGAGTCGAAATATTAAAATAATAATATCTATGTAATAAAATAAAAAACAATTACCAAAAAGTGTCCTAAAAATCTATAGTCATAAAAACACTGTACAAAAACCGTTTTTTGCCAGTTGACATAATAAGTACCATTATATATATACAAAATATATAAATAATACGTATTTATAATCTGTGGCTTTGATTTGGTTCATTCTTTTGGTAAAAAAGTCATTTCCCCATTATCCATTTTGGTTTGTGCGCTAAAGCAGCGGAGCACGAGCAATTTTTTCCAACGTACATTAATACATCCCATGTGTGGCTGAAGTTCACCTGAGAAGCTGATGAAGAGAAACCACTACCGGTTGTCGTTGTTGTTGTATTTTTTGCACCTCTCATACTTTAGATTGTTCTATTGTTTTTCTAATAGACTTTGATCACACCAAGGAGGTTTTTTGGAGGAATAAAATATACATAAAATAACAAGGGTTTTTTTATATTTATGGAAAGATGAGAGAGAAGGGGGAGAGAGAATATTATAGTAACAACAACAATAATTGTGTTGAGGAACTCAGGCACATAAGTAAAGTCAAGTTGCCTCAAAACTCGATACTTAGTATTGTGGCACGCCTGTAAAATATTCAAATCAAACAATTTATTGCAGTAATGAAGATAATTTAAATGTCCATTTCGTTTCAGTTTCTTATTGATTGAGTTTGGGTCAAATAAAGCACTAATTCATACCATATTCAGATCCAACAGCTGGTCCAGAGAGATCAAGTCCAGAAAGGCCCGGAGCTCCGTACTCGGTTTGTACAGCAGATCCACCACCATATCCACCACCATCCTTCAATGGAGTCTTGTATCTGATAAAGTACACCTCTGGTTTGGATGGTTTGGTTGGGGCGGGCAATGGGATGGTGACTTGGGGTGCTGGCTCGGGCTTCTTCACCAAGACGTATACTAAAGTTTTGGTCTCTGGTGCTGGAGGGAGTTGTGGGATTCTGCAATAAAACATAACAATCCATGAATCAGTAAAAATTGCCAAATGTTTTGAATATTCATTTGATAAAACATTCAAAAATCATTACGCTTAATATTTTGAAATCTTACTCTGGGACTTCTGGGGGTGGGGGAGTTGGAGCCTTGATGAAGATAATCTTGTAGTGCTTTTGTGGTGGTGGGGGAGGAGTGTAAACCTTCTTGGCTTTTGGGTAGTGAGGCTCTGGTGGGGGTACGTGTACGCTAAACAGAGAAAAATAGAGTGCATGCATTATATGTACCGTTTTACAACACGCTTTACGCAAATGAGACGATTTTTTACATGAAAACAAGTTTTCACTTATGGAACGTGTTAAGAAAATTACGATTTAGATCACTTTGAGAATATATTTAAAAAAATTGGAAAATAGGCACTTTTTTGCTTTTAGACTCATACACAACTGACGATTTAATAACTTTTCCCCTACATCTATACATAGTATATACTATTTACCATACCATATTGCATGTACATAACTATACATATAGGCCTATACATACATACATAGGGAAAAAGCCAAGAAATCGTCCCTTGACCTAAAATATTTTCTTAGGGCCCAAACTTGACAAGTGACCCCAAAAATCATTTTAAAAATCTAAAAATCGTCTTAAAAATCTAAAAATCGTCTTACTAGACATGCTTGTGAACCACAGGGGCAGCAGAGCCCCCGCTATATCCCCCAGTAGGGGCGCCATAGTTAGAGCTTAATTGGCCAGGACTTCCATAAGAATTTGAAGGACCAGCTACATAAGAACTTGAAGGACCTGCTCCATAAGAACTTGAAGGAACAGCTCCAAAAGAACTTGAGGGAGGCCCATATGAGCTGGAGGGTGCACCATAAGAACTCAGTGGAGCTGGGACACCATACTGAGCCGATGCTAACACCCCAAAGGATGCTAGAACCTATGGGTTCAAAAATACACAAACAAAATACATAAATTTGAGTCCAAAATCTTGACTTTCTTCACGTTAGATTTGTTAGTCTTTGAACTTCTTCTTTTTCTAAGATTTGTAAAACACAGCGTGCTCAACATGAAATCACTCTCACTCTCACACTCACACTCGTATACAAACACATGTGCTGCTTTTGTTGTAGGCAAAGAACACTGAAAAATTCAGAATCACTTTTCCGCCACAATATTTCTAAATATCACTGATGACGGATCGAAACACCCAATGTGAGTAACGAGTGTACGTGTGGGTATTTAACAAACCCTGTGTAAAAATTACAAATCGAAGAAGAACTTCAAAAACTCCCGAGAAAAAAAAATCACAAAATCAAATTTCAATTCCTTTTTCCAATGAGGCACAAAAAATTTCTTGTAGATATCTTACCAATAGAACTTTCATGTTGACTGTTGTATTGGTAAATGTGAGGTATAAAAACTTTTGTAAAAAAAAACTCTATTTAATTTGGCCCAAGCCAAGAGAAGACTGTTGTTGTTCGAAGACCACTAGGACAATTGATGATATTCCCTGGTCGACCGTTGCTTTTAAACCCTGTGAGTTTGTGACGACCAACTTTTCTGACTACCGACGACCGACCTAAGGGGGGTTGGTCGTTGCCGTTACCGTCGCTTCGTCGTCAACTTTAACTGAGGATTTACTTCCACTTATTTACACTTACTTCCACCACAACTACAGCATTGTAAAATGCTTATGTTGCCGTATATACATGCATATGTATACACATGACAATCTTCATCCTATCAGTACAACTTGAGAAGGTAGTCAAAAGGCCGCCTCTTCCACTTCTCTCTCTCTCTCTCTCGTCTTCTTCTTTCTTTCCTCAGTTAAAATCCATCTAATATCGTATCTTCAGAAATGGAAAATGCATGAGAATATTATCTATACATACATACATATACATGGTGATGGTCATGATGATGAGAGTCCAACATTATTTTCTCTAACTACTATCTCTTTCTCTTCTTCTTCTTCTTTTTCTGTTGCTTCCCATATTATGACGATGTAGAACAGTCTCGCTTTCCGACCTCCATTGCAAACAAATAGTGTACGCACACATTATGTTATGTTATATACTCAAACACACACACACACACACATACAAAATCTACTTTTTTTCTTCTCCCTCATTGCACTCGCACATTGCAATATATAGTAAACAACAAGGCACAGCTTATATGTACGTACATAATAGTGTACCGTATGAGACAGAACAAGTTTTCATCCACTTTTGCTCTTTAACTGTGAGAGATGCTTCGATTAAGCCAAAACACATGGCTTTTTTCCTGTATTATATGTACAATGTACATATAATATATATTCTCGTATTGTATGCTTGTCTATCAACATGTAGAATCTAAACAGCATCAATATACATTATAAAATGCAATAACGGATGAGAGACGGTCACTTCCACAAGTAAAATGCTATATCAGTATATAAATATTATACCTTCAACTTTAGTTGTGACTTTAACTTTAGACTTTAGCCAGGATTTCCCAACGACTTTGACTCTGCCAGACTACCTATACAACAAACTTTGTTGCATGTACAATGTACATTTTACACGGTATTGTTTTGCATTGTTCTGAGGTACATCCCTTGATATATATTTTATATTTGTAATATATTGTAAAATTGTAATTGGGCACATCATATACAAGTATACAAGTTGCGCTCAAACATTAATATTAATCTGTTTTCCTCTCTGTCACGTTCTGTATTAAATGCGTTATGAATTATAAAAGTTGCATTGAAATATATTATTGGACTCTGGGACTATGTTTAAAATTTAACAAGTAAGTATAAGGTGCATTCATATGCAGAGATCAACCACTGAATGTAAAATGTTATTTGTTTCAACTGTCAGATCTTGTTTTCTGTTTTTCTTGTCTCATCAATACATACATATGTACACTGCTGCTTCTTCTTCCTCTCTTTTCGTCTTCTACTTTTTGTGACTGAATCTGGTTTTTTTCTTCATTCAAAGTTGCATATATTCTTTTGTTTTTCTCCCTTTCTTCTTTGGACATAAAAGTACACAAATCTGAAATCGAAAGTCGGCAGTGGTGGTGCTGTGTCAGTAGTCAGTCGTCATTATCAATCAG
This sequence comes from Sminthurinus bimaculatus, assembly GCA_034698285.1. Classification (NCBI taxonomy): domain Eukaryota; kingdom Metazoa; phylum Arthropoda; class Collembola; order Symphypleona; family Katiannidae; genus Sminthurinus; species Sminthurinus bimaculatus. Next base: position 12,167 of record JAQIVE010003639.1, on the reverse strand, counting down.
AGATTTAACTTGTCAAAGAAAAACTTCTTACTTTTTTTTCTCTGTCCACTTCTTCTTTTTCAGCTCATCTCATCCTCCTTTTTCTTTCCTTCTTTCTTTAAATAATTATTATTGTATTATATTTTACGCTCTTAATTCAAGTGATATTTATATTATTGTCTTGGTACAGTTACAGACCACATTATGTTAAATTTTCTCCTTTGTACTGAGAAGATTCAACGCTCCCATTTTTTTACTCTAATTTTGTGTTGCATTTACTTTTGAGCAAAAAGTATCATCAGTCTGTACATATAGAAATGAGCTGTAACTTTTGCAACAGAAATTTTCAACTCGCTTTTTTCAATTTCAACTTGAAAATAATGATTATTATTTATGCAAAATCATAAATCACAAATTCCATGTAAAGAAATGGAAATTGTGGAAATCCAAATTAATCTTGAAAGAAGGATATCAATGACCTATCTCATGACACACAGTCACAGAGTCACAGAGCAATCTGTTTTTTGACATACAATGTATGATTACAATCTTAAATTTATATTTTCTCCAAAATGTGTATAATTGAAATGCATGCCCTTAGTTTTAAAACGACGACTAAATTCTTCAAACTCTTAGGTATTTTAGCTATACAATATACACTACAAGTTTCCTTTTTCTCTTGGCGATGGAGACATTTTTCATCTTTTGCACAGTATTTTGATGAATAACGCTTGTAGATATGTTGTTTAGGTGCAGAGTGCAGATAATCTCATAGAATTTGTTGTGACGAAATAATGCATTATATATTATGTACTATGTAATCTTATCAACTCAAATGATTTTTTTCATCTTCTCTTCACAAATTCACAACACTTGCGTTCCAGTGGATAAACTTTCCACACAGTGATCAGTGAAAGATGACAAAGAGGATTCGCAGAAGCTGGCGACTTTGTGTGTGCGTGAGTAATTTCTAATTTGTGGCTATCTCCAAATCAAGTGACACTTTGAGAAGAAGAAAGAACAAACCAACAAAATATAATGTATAGATAATGTATGTTTGCGTGTTCATCATGAATTATTATTTCGTTACGTTAAATTATTATTGTTGTTGTTATCATTTCATACATCATATCTGAAGTAAAACATAAAATATGATTCAATGAAGTAAACAGTGACAGTCTTTAATGCCGTTTACCGTACACATGCAATCAACATTAAAAATATTATTGTATTACGTACATGCTGTATGCTGTATATGTGCAGTTTTATATGCGCAGAAGAAAGCATACGATTTTATATGGAGCTCAGAAAAACACATCAAACAACTCAACTTTGCACGATATGCAAAATAGTAGTATGCAAAGTAAGATGATGATTAAATTGTTATCTCGAAAGGTAATACATGAAAAGCAGTAGTAATTCGACGGTAAAGCACCAGCAAAACGAACACTATATTATTATTACGAGTTTCTCCATAAAAAATGTATAATTTCTCTAATCTCGCTGAGACATTATAATACAATTGGCCAGTCTGTCAGTCATTCAGTTGTAGTTCTCTGATAGAAAAAAATCTGATTTTTAAATTTATTGGCATTCATGCTAAGAAAATGACTGAAAGACAGACAAACAATACACAATAAATACAAAGAACATGCACACATACCTTGTACATATACAATATAATATTCTATGCGCTATCAATCTATGTGTATTCAGTGTGCGAAGAAAGATCAACAATATCCGATGAGATAGATTCGAGAGATTCTTCTCTTTTTTTAATTATGCATGATTTCGACTGGTCTACGATAGTTGATTGTATTCTACATAATATTGTATGTTGTATGTTTCGTGGTATTATACATAATATACATAATACATTCCACATTATTACATACATGGAATTTTTTTTAAATGGTGTGAAAAAGGAAATCGAGATTTGTAAGTTATACAAAGGGAACACGGCTACACATTTACACGTTTCAATTGAAATGACATCATAATATAAGACAAGAAGATATAAAATGTAATCTAATAGTCTATTATATATTTTATATCGCGTTCATTTATATGCTTTAGTACGTTTGTTTTTCTTTCTCTTGTCAAGCCAAAGTATAGTGCGGGTAGACAAAGAGACAGAAAGAGATAATAATATTATAAAATGTATAACTATATAAACTTGAGAGATGAGTTTATGATATCAAAGAGAGTGAGAGTAATATTTTTGTTAATGTCTACACACATAATGGCTCATTTCATCTTATGCTCACATGACACTGACAAATGAAAAGTATCAGCGGAGAAAGATTTGAGATTTGAGTATAATTCAATTCAAATATCAAAGCGCATAAAGTATATGATGTGATATGTGATACAAACACGAAAAATAGAAGATTATTAGTACCGATAATTGATTAAAGTGCTTGGCAAAAGAGTTACTTTACAAACTTGGCCACAGCAGCACTCTTTGATGTTTTGCTGCTTTTTATTTCGGAGCTTGTACATTGTACATTGAACATCTATGTATTCCTTTTTCACTGCTTAGACAAGTTAGTCAAAATAGGTTGAAAACATTTTGGGAAATCGTCAAAATTTGAGAAAATGCTCCGGTGGTGTTCCATCCCGAATAATTTAACTAATAATGTTACATTAATGACTATATGAAATAAGATGAGAACTTCAACCATGTTTAACGACAATGCAATGAACTCTTTTATAGAAATCTTTTTGCAATAAATGTTTATTTGAAAAATTATACTAAAGAAGCTGAATGTTTTTTAATAACAATGACCCCACAAAACGAAATGGAGTTCAATTCGTTGCCCATTCAATTTAGCCGCAATCGAATGTACTGAAAATATGTATGTACTTACTACTTACATTTTGAGGAGAGAAAAAAAGGAAGTGAGAAAGATGGGATCGTGAGACGAAAAAAATCATCATCGCGATTTTCATACATGTGTCCACTGCTTGTATAGGGTTACAACGAACCTCATACTTCATCCTTCATCTGCATTGTTGATTGTTGTAGGTGTGAAGAGGTCAGCAGAGTTTTTTGGTCATGAAAATGCAAGTTTTCATGCCTATCTCTGCAACTTAATATAAAGACACATCTTGCATCTCTATACTAAACATATTGTACTGCATACATATAGGTACATGATATCGTATCAAAAATCAAGTATCAAGGTATGGCTATATGACACATGAATCAAGCACCTTTTGACTCTCTACAAGAAATCATGCTAGAGAGTATGGATGGAGCGAAAGAAAGAAAGAGTGAATGTTGGATTTGAAATTTGAATACAGATAACAATAATAAGTACACTTTTATTTTTCTTCAAACTGACTAAATGCTGAAGCTGTAGTACGATCCGATTACAAATGAACAACTTAAAAACTGCCAACTGTCTGACTTATGAAAGTTTAACACAGTTACGTTAATAAGTTTGATATGTTCACAGGGGAATCGTGAGTTTAAACTTGGGAAAACACATATATGACATGCTTCTTACATACCTAGTATCGTTGTAGTATTTTTAGTACACCCTCTTTTAAAAGTCAATTTCTGTGCTTAGCTAATAGGCCCATGGCTGCTTTTTATTCAAATTTTTCCACACACAAAATTTAGCCTTGCAACGTGCAACCGGTCAGAACTATGATTACTTATACTTGTGCAGTCAAAACTACAAATGATTAATTTCACATATTGATTTTTAGTAAACAAACTTTACTTTCTCTCCTATATATTTGATTGTACAAATAAATTTCAGAAATGCAAAAGAATTTTTTCCAGGGACATAAGAGCATACAAGTACATACATGTCGTATTAACAATTCTTTTACTGTTCGGCGCAACAAATCTTAGCTTTGTTTCAGCAAAAATAATTCTGCTCAGTGCGCTGTTTTCTTGAACCTTTTTCAACCTACTAAGCTTACAGTTTTTAAAAAACTTGTCCAAATGCATGAGGACTATGTACATATACGTACATGCCAAAAAACACTTTCTTTGATTTCTAATCTCAACTCTACCTAAATGAACAGATGTATAAACTCCCAACTCAAACAATTCATTTTTTAAGCCTTGTTCTGCTAATCACGCGTAATGGAAAGGGAAGCTTTTGGACAGTTTTTCTTCCTCATTTTGGAAGGAAAAAATATGTATGCATGTGCACTTACTCTTACCTGCGTGACTTAGATAAGGGATAAAATCTGCATCAAATCTTTAGTCTTCTATGCCGATAAACCGATAATACAGACGGTATGACTGTAAGCTATAAGCATGGATTTTATCCTCGATTGTACACTTGTACACACTACATACTGATACATATGCCGGCATATGTTGTATATTTGCAAAGTAGTGTATCACTGATAGTATCAGATAGTAGATTTTTGCATGTTATATTTAATATGTAAGTGGAATAAGAGGAACTGGAAGGAAGTAGTCAAAACAAAGGATAAGTACAACAGCCATGTGCTGAATATTGTCTTCAAGTGGTATTATGTGTACGTGCAAATTGGTAAACATTGTAGCTCACCTCTTGTTGACGACGACACGTTGTTTCTTCTCACTGATCAACGTCAATGTGTCAGGGAGGTTCATACATACAATGTATGTATAATGTATATTATGAGTCTTGATGTACCTTTTGTTCATTAACCAGAGCCAGTCATGTACATCAATAAATCTGTGTATGTCTACCATATAATATTTATTGTGTATACGAGTATTACGCTGTATGTACAATGTACAATACACAGTGTATATTGTACACATAAGGGACTTGTAAGTCCTACGATTAGTTTTACTTTTTACTCTTCTTTGCTCAGTCTGTGGTTAAAGACAGATGTTTTGTATGCAATATAATATATTGTGCAGATAAATATTATTTATTATGTGTATATTTTATGGTACATTTTCCTCATAATAGTCCTACGAAATCACAGTTGCTACAAAATGTGACCACCACCAGTATCAAGCAAAATTATGGGCTTTTATACCTGTACTAACTATACATACTTACTAGCTCTTTCCTTCTCCTTCCTCTTGTCGTCACAATTAGTTAGTTATTCGTCTCCTTTTTCTCATCTTGTTGCAATTCGAAATTTGTTGCGGTTTTGCCAATGTGTTTGGTGCATACAATTCTTTCGAGAATGGCCCACCGTTTGCTGAAAGCTGTTCATTAAGATGCTCAACGATGACCATTAGTCGCCGTAACTATTTCATACCCACTATGTGAACGAACTGCAAACTGAATAAAGAGTAAAAGATGATGTACTTACATAGCAATAGAGGTAGGGAATCTTTTATTTATGTGTGTATCTCCATCATCCTTCAAACAAAGTTATGAACTATGTATCTCATATTTGAACACACTTTTGATACCAATTTAATCCTATTAAAATGATCGACTACAACAATATAAATTCCATTGTTATCATTATTACTCTAATAATTTATCGATAGTTGTTAAAATTTATTAGGGAAGAGTGTCTAGATATGTACTAGTATGTATACATGTTGCTTGAAATGCAGCCAAAGACCTGATAAAATATTTTCAATTTACAACACTGATAATGACTACTTTGAAAATTTATTAGTGTGCCACTTTTACTTAACTTTGTCATGACTTTTTCAGTATACTTTTCATTCCGCTTTCTGCATTTAAATAGGTATTAAAGTTTTCTGGAAAAGAAGTGCTTACACAGTATATGTTATGTGTAGTGTACATATGTATTTACAGTGTTTATTTCATTCATGCATCCTATATTTTACTAGTTTTCAACTTGTAAATATGCATTTCTGTCTCAACCACGAAGAACAACATGCACATTGCACATGATGCATGTTTTAAAAATGTAGTGTGCAAAAAAAACTTAAAAATTTGAAGTGCCAAGAAGAAAGTTGTTTGTTATTAGAGTGTTGTGTTATTATTTATGTCGTTTTAAAAAATATAGATTAAGTATATAGTTGCTTTTAAGAACGAGAGAAGTACATATAGAAAACCGGGACTAAACTTGTGTATCGTGTTTTTATTCTCCAAAAAAGTCCCATTTCGATGTACATAGGCTCCTTTTAACATCGTTGTTTTCAATTTTTTTCCCTTCTGCTAATGTGTTTTTGTTTCGTATTTTGGCCTTCTGTTGACATCAGTTAAAGTTTTACGCTTTTCATGTTCCCACAAATCTGTTGTATGAATCTCTTCAGATATGTTTGTAAGTCATTATTTTAAATTTTAAGCAAGTATAAAGCTTGTATCATCTACATGTGATCTATCAATCTGTGTCTAATAGTCTGCAGTGTGCATGTACTTTTATTTTAAGTATTTTATTCCACTATTTCTGCTTGTTAGTCAACATGCTCTGATCTCAATGTATGTACCTATCTATATTATACTGCAAAGCTGGACTTTCTTTTCAAGTTTCAAAACGGTTCAAGTTTTAAATGCCTTTGTCAGTTGTCTCTCTTTCTCTTCTCTTTCAGTAGTCTACTGAAAGCTCATACAGTTATAGGGTTTAAACTATTTTTTTCACTTGGGTTTGTCATTATTATCCTTAATCATTTTTATTGGTATACCTTCCCTCTTTCAGCCTCCGTACAGGAATTTGAAATAATCTGTTCATATTCTGAGTGCCATAGTAATATGGATAATATGTATTTAAGTAGGTATATTTAGTAAATATATTTAGATACTTGCTACTCAAACAAGATCTCTGTGAACTTCACAACTCTCGTCTTTTGAAAGGGCAAGGATCTGTCTAATGATAATATAATTATAAATCATAAAACAACCTTGTCGATTTTAGGCTAAGCATGTTTGTAGTTTCTAGGTTGAATGACAACGATAAATGTTTGTGCATGTATACCTACATGTGTGAATGAATGAAGATGATACACAAATGCATGTATGTGCGATGTGATATGGTTGCAAAGAATCATCGGGAAAGACAGTAAACACAAACATCTTTCGTTTTCATTATTTGGCTCTCGTTCTCTGCACTCTGATTTAATTATAATTACAGTCACCGCCCTTCTTAACCCACACCGTTCATCATATATACGCTCATAACACATGATGAACTTCAATATTATATTTTGTTGTGTAGTAAAGAAAATATACAGATAGTCCGAGTAGTAGTTTTCAGCCGTGGTACATTTTACATACTCGATCATAAACAAACAACACATTTTGGAAAATGGACAACAAATGCTCTGTCTTAGGTCTCAGTCGACGTCAATAGTAATAATACTTAGGAATTGTATTATCATTACAATATTGTTGTTATTATGAGTAAGTACCTACTTACAATCTGAGCATCATCCGTCAATCTATAGTCAATATACATACATTCTCTAATAATTTATTCTACAATCATCTTGTTTTCTTAACAACATTCTGAATTACTATGATATGTTCAAGTAATTATATTGTACCTTGTCAAAGGCTCTGCCGTCGATTCCAATATGTGAAAATTGAAAGTTAGATTATATTACGATACTCTTATTTATTCCGTCCCATCATGTGGGATTGCCATGATTGCCTACCTACAAATTTTCAAGTTCAAGATGTGAATCATCATTACCGTGCATGAACAGAGAACAACTATAATAATAAATATAATAACAATTTATTATAGATACTTTACATTCCGCTGAAGTTCAAGTTCAAGTATGGTGAAAATGTATGCATTATGTATATAAATAATGCATTTAGTGTCTCCCAAGAGTGTAGACAAAACGTTGATGATAACTTTTGATAAACTTTTGAATGCACACTTCTTTCGCTACAAATACTACACTCAAGTACAGTTACACAAATACCTTAAAGATAAAGGATTACATGGAAGAAGAATAAAAAAAACAAAAGAGATGCGTGCAAAATGAGTATACATATTAAATATTATAGTTATTTTATACACAAGTACGCCTTTTAAAAAGAAGTGTTTGTTTAGAGAAAGAATAAAGAAGGATGAATGAGAAGAGTCGCAAATATGGGTTAGAAATGAAAAGTTTGTTTACAAAAAGCCAGTGCGTAAATATTTTACCTGTTTTTTGTGTCAGTAAAAACTTCCAATAAACAATGATAAAGCGAATGAATGAATACATAGAGGAAAGGCGACAGTTTGAGTGAGTGAGTGAGTGAGAGAGAGTGAGAGTGAAAGATGTTGAAGGTGAATTGGGTACATTATAGAAAGGCTCTGCATTCTGCACAGGTCAAATCTGACTTTAGAATTACTACTTGTGAGAAAAAGAATGCATCATATATTATGCACACAAAGGGATGAATTTTTTCTCAAATTCCAAAAAACTAACGTCTTTCGGCTTGCAAAACCTCTCCAATACACCAATATTATTTTTGGTCAAAGTGAAACTTGAACGCACTGCAAAAGTAAATATTACACACGAAGATGAGTTGGTGTTCTCTAATTTCGTTATCTGCCTACGCACTACACACACGACTCATACATTTAGCTATTATAGAAATTATGAATATCAAGCGATTCCTGTGATTATCTCCAATGTCCGTTTTAGTTGTACTGTTAAGGTTTATGTATTCCATGAGTCGTCATTTTCATTTGGTATTTTGCTCATTAAATTTTCTTTCATGGAACAAAAGGTTTAACAAAAATGGACACCCAGGATACAAGTGTGAAAATTTGAGGCGATGGAGTCTCATTTTGTATTCAATTTTCCAAAGTTATAAGTACCACATATACATGTATCTAGATTCTAGAAATGTATTTGTGTATAATACATTATGCTACTCTTTCACTCTTTAAAATTTATGTACAGTAGAGTTATTAATCGAGACATTCAGGTTTGAAAGGTAAAAATATGACTGTCTATTATAAGTTTATTTTAATAACCGCTTTATGCAGTACTCTGTGTCTATGCAGTTGACTTCATCTTTAGAATTTTCACTTTTCTTCTCAACTCAGCACTAAAATGTCCTCATGTGGTCTTGTGAGTGAGTAATCCAGTCTTACGATTTGACATTCAAAACTCGTCAAACTACTTAAAATTACCATCGTTAGAGTTTTGTGTTTTGAGCGTTATTGTTATTGTATGTAGAAGGTACATAAAAGGTAAAGATACATATCATGTATAGATACCGTTGTAAACTTTAAACACTTCTTTGTCGTTTGCAAAAGGAACATTTTCATATTTTGGTAAAACATTTAAAAATACACCAATTTTAATGAAGATTGCATTTCTACGTGTAGTGCGTGTACAGTGTACATACTTTATACATAAAGATAACAGAGACTTTCTAAAAAGTGTGTATGTATATATAACGTATGGGTACTGGGTACTTCACACAACCTCGGCGTCGTATAATGCCAGTTTCACTTTCATTAGCTTCTCTTTATTTACCGGTAATTCGATATTCTTTGTAATTCGTTGATGTAAGTGTTAGGAGATTGTATTATTGTTGTTGTGACTTGTGATTATTGGAGAGAAAAGGTTGTGAAAACACCTCCCAGAGTTTATTCATATTTTGATTTACACCTATGATTTGCATGACTATATTATAGATTCATATGTGAGTCATTACTTTATTCATATTTAGATACACATACATAATAGTTCTTGGATACATTACTTGGACAAATTCTCAGATTTAAAGCTTAGATTTGAGGATTATACATATATGTCAATAAGAATGCAACCTCCATAGCTCATAATTTAAGTAGGCATAATATGTATGAAATATTAAATCAAAAAGCATTAAGAATCGTATTTGTGGCTCAAAATGAATCTATAATTTAGATAATGTGGAATGATACAATTATATCTGTTTATCTGTGTACACAGAGTTCTTGTTCGAATTCGTAGTGCATTGTAAGTAGTGCCGTATTTCATTTTTGAGGCTTGTAAAAATTCATAACTACACCGAGAACCAAGAAATTGACACGAATTGATTTCCAATTGTTACCATGCACCAAATTCAGAATCACTCGTTTCAATATTTCTGGGGAAATGGGAAATCCATAATTACTATCACTCACAAAGATTTCTGTCTCAACGTTGATGCATTAGACTGTTAACATTTACATATATAGAAGCGGTTTTTTAAATTATTGTCGGAATTTCATCATCTAACCACGTCGTACAGACCTGGTGCGGACTGCTGACAATAATTTCTCATTAGACAGTAGTCGCAAAAAAAAGAATTTCCCTTTTAATTTTGCGGCATGAATATTACATCAACAAACATACTGATATTTCTAAAATACTGAAATTTGCAACTTTAGAACTAAAGTCTACTTATGTGTACAGTGTATGTACATATGCATGTTTGTATTTGTCTATGCCGAGCGTATGTATATGTGAGCTTTTTGCTTTTTCACTTGTCATTTCCTGAATTACTGACATTTTTATGACTGAACACTGAACACATGCCGAGTATTATTAATTTGTATTCGAAACATTTCGCAGGATTCTCATGCATTTTGATACTGTCTCTTATTCTTAAATAAATAAAATAATATTCATATATTACATAAACACAGATGTGGATACAACGGTAATAATAAATATCGTGATTATAATTACTTCTGTGATTCCATTGAGAAGGGTACAGACAGGAAGTTAAAATATGATACTTGTGTACATACTACAATATGTAGAGCACCTGCATGCATCAACTTTAGTAAATGATTGTACACAACAATCAAGCTAACTAGGTAGGCATATATTCGTAGAAACTGAACACATGTAAATAAACTGAATATCATTGCCTATTTCCTTATCTCGGTCGAAATCTACAACCACTACAAGGGAACGAATAGCTTCTCTCTCTTTCTCTCGACATGGGCTCCCTCCTTTTAAATCCGTGCATTCAGACAATAATAGTTTCGAGTCACACAAACGTTATAATTACACATGATTGATCTAAGACATATAGCACAGCATCGCGTTGTAGAGCAGTCAGTAAAAGTAAGTGAGAATGAATGAGACAATGCTCCACAAGTAATTTTTCTGCATTATGCAACAGATGCATCCAATGTAAAGCAATATGCATATAAGCATTCAGAATTCGTTACCTTTTTTTCAAACTGGTCAATGAATAACTTAAATATACATTTGTAAATGGTGCATACTCACATACAAACATAATGTTTAAAGACTCCACATCAAACTTACTCAAGTTACGTTTTTTCTTTCCACCATTTTCGAACGGTGAAAGTATATAAATTATATCATGAATCAATCAATCTGAAAATTTACTATAAACAGGCTTTTATGTATTCCTTCAAATAACATTTTGCATAGAGTACAATGTGTTATGAATCATTTTAGCTTGGACTGATTTTTAATTGCAATGACTATGTATATGGTTGATGATGAATTGACTGTTATCTAGTATGTTTATTCAAGTAACGAGGTGTTTGTCTGAGTTGCCATTTGTCTTTAAATATCTCATTTTATATGACAACTGTCGATTGTTTATTGTCTACATAAATCGGCATAAATAATCGTGCCTGACTTCTTGTGAGTTTGCCTGTGATGGGTCTCTTAATTATGATTATGACGTTGAGGAGCAGTGCGGGTGAGAATTAAAAACTTTCCTTTTGAATAATTTTTTTCACATGTTATATTTTTTCCTTTGCTTGAATTTTGAACTGCAGTGCGCTGCTTCTTTTATCAAGAGAGCAAAGATGAAGGAAATGGTTGACGGGAAAAAAGGATTCGTGAGCGATCTTGCTAATCATATTAATGTGCATATTGTACAATATGCCTTATGCTACCTCTGCCTGTAGTCTGTACATAACGGTTGTAGTTGCATTCGCTACTTATCAGCCTGTCTTTGTACGTGGTAATTGAATTCTTGACTTTTTTTAACTCCAAACATCTTTTTTATGTTCAACTATGTCTAACCGCATATGATAAGATAGGAGGTTATCTCCAGTTTTTTGTCTTTAAATGCAAGTGCGGCGACAAGCAGGAACTTTGCATTTGCTTCTTATCTGTAGTTTTTGCATCATGTACCAAAAATCTAAACCGTGGCAAAGCACGGTTTTAAATCGCTTCCTGAATACTTCAGTCGCGAGAGGGTAGCGAAGCTAGCAAAGCCGAATGTTACTTTAATTTCAATTAAGCTTAAAGCTGGTGCAACGCTGGTGCAACGCTGGTGCAACGCTGGTGCAACGCTGGTGCAACGCTGGTGCAACGCTGGTGCAAC
>JAQIVE010003638.1:0-16293 GCA_034698285.1 Sminthurinus bimaculatus | reverse complement strand
TAATGGGGAGGGATTTTTTTTGTTCGTTGTTTCTATGAACCTACCCACTAATGAATCCTCCTATGCCATTGGCATCCCCCAGAAAAAATATCGTGACGGGCACTGTCGGTTTCTCGTACCTTCGCCCATACGTAGATATTAGATATAGAAGATATGAGAAATAAGAAAACACACACACACACACACAGGATGAGGAGAGAGAGAGAGAGAGAGAGAGAGAGAGAGAGAGAGAGAGAGAGAGAGAGCTAGAGCGGGTGATAATGTCCAACGCCAAAGCTGGCACATTTGCTGGTTTTGTTCAAAACTTTTGCTGTTTGGAGTTTGCAGTTTGGAGGGAGCAGAAACCCGTGTACGTAAGTACACGTATATGTACATACATACTTAGGTACCTACATCAGATCTTTTGTGTATATAAACACAAAAACAAAGGTATATATACTTTAATATCACAACGTATGAAATGACTTTTACATAGATACAATAAATATTATGCTTTATAAATTTTCTCTCTCTTTCACACCAATACTATAATAATACATGTACATTTCCATATTTTCTCTTTCTGCTTTCCCTCCTTTCAAGCTATGGATGTATGCGAATACTTATTGTTAGATAAACAAGGGCAAGAGGCGGGATTTATTTTGACACCTTTTATAAGCGTATATACATATGTACATGTAAAAGTACAACAGAGAGGAACTGACCAAACAAAGTAGGGTGTACAATATACAACATATAAAAAGCCAAAAGATCCGAACAGGACGGGTTCGTAAAAACTTGTCAAGTTTTCCCCTTTATTTGCAACAATGGCAAGTACCGAAATCGGCGTCCAGGCCCTTACAACTCGAGCACTGATTTTATTGTAGGTACTGACAATGTAGTCTGACGGTAAAGTTTTACCGTCTTACTCACATTATATTTTGTATACTCTCCGTTTTTTAAAAGCTTTCTCTTTTTAAAACCTTTTCCATGCAAATAGATGGTGACAGCAAGAATGATATAAATATAATATTATGTAGATGCAAGTTATTAGTTATAGAAATAATATAATGCTAGCTAAATGCAAGTTTACAACGTAATTTAACTAGAAATTTTATATGATTTGATGTTCAACTCTTTCAACCTGGACATTGTACCCTATAATATACTATTTATTCGTATATATATATGTATTCTACTGTATTTAGTTGCAGTGTTTAATGTTCATCTTCAATGTCAACGTGATCGTGGATCGTGATCAGGAGTGATGACGACAAAGATGATGTTTATACTGATACTAATGTTGATGACCATGATCATGGTGGTAGAAAAAAGGGGGGATTTGGGCGGGTATAGGATTCATCAGGATTGGAGAACATCACATGATGCGCTGGAAGACTCTTGCCATGCCATCATGTTGTATCAAGTTGTCATCGTCATTTTTATTTTTATTTTCATTCTCATTGACATCACCGCGTCACCATCACCATCCCTTGTCTTGTCATTTCTTCCCTTTTCTGAATCTATAGGTATAAGTATAGTGTCATGTCCATGCCTGTATCTGTGTTTTAAAGTAAACCATGTACAATGTACAGATGCATACAAAGAAAGAAACAGCTAAATTACAGGTAGGTACAACATATGGTCAACACCACGCCACACCGTCAACACAACACAACAACGTGTCCGTGCCCATACTTTCTATGTATGTATATGCACATACATGTACACCGGCGGCTTACGTACAAAATATACCTGCATAGTATCATACATGGAAATATGTAATAAGGTAGAGCGTGTATAGCCCGTATTTAAACGTATCGTATAGTGTACAGTGTATCATATGGTGCTTTTGGAAGAGAATTTATGGAGATTATAATACATAATGGCACACGACACAAGACAACACACAGAGATGATACAGATATACACATGTACATCCGCAAGTGTATGCAATGCACTATTATCATCTGTACAATGTACAATTCTGTATCTATTCTGTTCCATCTTCTATAGCGAGTAGCAAGGATGTAGTAGTCGTTGAAAAAGGATAGAATGTAGAACGTTTACGTATGTATGCACTATGTACAATGTGCATGCATACATCTGTAGAACATGAAATGGTGAAAACAAAGGAGAAATCGATCTTTCTTTTCTGCATTCTACAGTAGGTTTGTATGTACAATGTACTTACATGCATGTATACGATACAAAAATGCTCTGCTATAGTTCTATAGTCTAGTGTGTGTAAATTTATATGCATGTAAGATATTCCGATTCGCAATAGTTTGTTACCTTAATAGGTTTTATCCACCATGACCATGTATTCCAAATCCTTATTCTACATAATATACTATACGTGATACGTATTTTTATAGCACATAGATAGGCATACGATGTGTCTGTGTGTATGTTGTACTTTGCCAACTGCCGCTGATGTCATCGTATAAATGCATACTTCATAAGTATAGATGTGTAGGATCCAGAGCCAAAAGTAGATAGAATATATCAACAATGTCTATATATATACTTACTATTATGATTATTATTATGTTATACTTTCACTACACACATCTTAAATGTGGATTATGTATATTTATACCCCTTATTATATTGTATTGTAGATCGAAAAGTTATCCTAAAATTTGTATCCGTATCTACTTATTTTCATATACCTACATATAAATAACTACCATTCTAACTATAGTACATGTATATTATAGTTCTGTGAGATAATAATAATAATAATGGCAATATGATGACGAGATCAGGAAAATGCGTAGGTCACAAAAGTTTTCTGTATGTAGACGTACATCTTTGACGACACCAAATTTTTAGAAACTAAAATAATCTAGAAACTTTCCAAGTACATTATAAGGACCTATGTACATATATTATATGTACATGGGTCCTTAAAATTTTACGCAGATAACGAACTTCTAAAATAAAGCTTGAGAACTATGAGCTAATTACAATAAAATTATTATACCAATTCTATACTCTGAAATAGATTCTTCTCCATCAAAAGGGAAGAGAAATCCAACGTCCCAAGGATCGTCTTGAGCTACAAAATGTGCACATATATGTACATGAGTGTAACAACAGTATAATATGTGTAAATATAACTATATAAAAACCTTTAGGAGCTCTAGATCTACAAGGAACTGTTCTATATCATATATAAATATAAGTATGAAATTCTGGGTCGATATTTTCTCCTGGGTAACCATGGATCGCAATACCATGAATGACGTTGCAGGTCAGTTTTTGAGTTTAGTTTTCTATATAGTTCCATGCCCTCTTCTCTTCGGCGCGCTCTTCTACTCTCGCTCACTCGCGCTCTCTCTCTTTCTTTCTCTATCACGTCTCCGCACCCGGGCCTTCCCTCTTTTCCTTTCCCCATACCATACTGCCAACTACAATTCCAACTCTAGCATTCTAACTAACGTTCAGCTCTCTCTCTCTCTCTCTCTCTCTTGCTTTCTTTCACTTTCTACAGCCCGCCGATTTTCGTGCCATTCCAGCTTCCCCCCGATTCAACGTTAACGTTCAACTCCACTTTTCCTTGTGCATCATAATGTTTCCTCTCTTTCCCTTCACTATGCATGTATGTATGTGTATGTATAATGTATACCGTGCTGCACTGTATACTTTACATTCGCCGATTTGACTCTGCCTGTGTATAGATATAAGTATACACATGACTGTGAATGTAAATGCGAATGCTACTGCTGATGACGACGTCAGCACTGTCTCATACATGTATGCATGTTTATATACCTATAAATGTACTTACAATATGTATATAGCTAAATGTGTATGTTTGTACATGGAGTTTCTCGGGTTTCTCTCGGATTTACTTCTCTCTTTTGGCAAGTTGGTGGAATCGGAAAAAGTCGGAACGTTTCTCTCGCTTGCTGTCTCTGTATCTCTCTCTCTCTCTCTCTCTACTGTACTCACTACTGTCCTTTTGACTGCCGCTTATTCATTCTATGTTCCATGTTTTTCCTCTTCTTTCTCCCTTTCTTTCTTGTACACATGTATACATAGAATATAATAATACACTCTCACAATCAGCCCATTCCCAAAATTTTCTTGTCCATTTTATACAATATCTCCACCCCTTTCTCTCCTTTCTCCTCGTGTGCTCTGCTTATAAATGCACATGTACGTACTCTGTCTTTTAATATGCACACGAGTATATAATGTATTTCTTACATTACCAAAAGGAATATACGGACGAACTATACAAGAGTGTATAAATATTATTTAAACACCCCTTCATCATACACACACTTGTTTCCCCTCTTTTATATTACACATTGTGCATAATCCCTTGGTCTACGGCTATCTTTTTATAGGATGGAGCAGGGCAAAAACAGGCCCATTTTCACAACTCACATACAGGGGGACATCAAGAGATTCTTATCCATGTGATTCAGGAATTTAGAATGAAAAGCTTTAGTAGGTATGTATATGTACAACATGTAATAATAATAATAATAATAATGAAGGGATGATAGAAGGACGGAAAATAAGGAAAATGAAAGGGCAAAGAAGCAAAGATACTGATGGAAACGATACTGGAACCGTATGGATTTATGCATACACTACACACTCATACACTCTTGTCATTCTGATCCTTAGTCCCTGCGTAGTACTGACATTATACCATTTACTGTATATGTGTGCATGTACATGTACATCCGTTGTATAAATTTTGAAGGAATCTAGAATCTTGAATGTGTTTGTGATGTGTGGTGCATGCTATTGCTATAATATTTGCTCCATTGCTTCCGTCCAAATAATTCCACATACTATAGTGCACGTATAAATGTCCCTTTCTGACTATACTTTCTCCAAGCTAGTAAACGGAGAAAGCAGTGAGAAAATGGGCTATTTATTTCCCTACCGGAGCGTACTTATCCTTTCTACTCTACCTTTGCTTCCCTTCCCTCCACACTTATAAATATATATATACACGTTTGCTCTATTGCTGAGGGGAAAAGGTTCACATGAAATATGTAAGCCAAGCCAGGCCAGTTGAGCATTTGGCAGAATAAAATGTAAAAGTGAAGGAAACGGCCCTGTGTATCCAGTATCCACATTCACCAGCAGTCATATGTATGCACATAAGGTAGCAGTACCAAGACCACCGTGATGTACACACATTATACATACAGCTAGGTATGTAGTATGTATTGTCTCTATATTTATAATGTCGACATGTGTGTGTGTGTGTATGTGTGTGTGTTACCCAAAGACTAAAGATAGTGAGAATCCACATATGAATCCAAAGTATATAATATAATATTATGTTTGCACACATAAAAAACGATATCTGCTGTCTGTGTAGAGTCAATATATATGTAGAGACATTCATTCGAAAATTCCTCTGTGCTACTACCCACAGTGCACAGAGAAATGCATGCAGGATTTTAATTGTAAAAGCTTCCCCATACACACACACACACACAAATGTTCACAATAATACTCACACACATATGCAGCGATGATAATAATAAGGTAGTTATATCATATCATATACAGCGATAGTCATATAGCCATGGCCATAAGCATATCGTCAGAGTTATACATACATATATATAGCCTGAGAACAGAGAAAACAGAGAAAATCGAGAGAAACAGAGAGAGAGAGGAAATGCTGGAGTTGGAGTTAGAGTTGAAGTTGAGTTTCGCGTGGTTTCGCATTCGCACTAGGCCTCCCCAATCCAATTCCAATTCTGAGCCGAGCCAAGCCAAGCCAGCAAGCATAAGGAAGCAGATACATGTACGTACACAGACACACACACACACACACTTCCATCCATCCACACGGTAAATCTATATAGGATGTGAGGAAATTCTCCTCTTATTCCTTTCTCGACCGACCCAAGAGTAAGAGCCACAGCCAGTCAGATGACTCGTTGTGAGAACAAATCACGAGTACGAGGAGCAGTACCTACAACCGAACAACTGGAGTAGACAAGTACAAAAAATACAAGAAGGAGGAGGCTCACGACGTTCTATACACAAATATCAACATTGAAATGCACACAGTTCTATAAAATATTGTTATTATTATTACATTATTCTTCTGAACCGTTCACATACACATACACATACATAAATACATAAATTTACGAATATAAGCAACACATCACTGTGGTAGTGGTTGTGGTGGATAACAATAATAATAATACTTTTATCAAAATATTCGTGAATATTTTTTCTATAGTGAACCACCAACTGTCTAATACTTACTTCTTACAACGAGGAACGACGAAGTTTCAAATCGAAAAACGTTATATACCAGAAAGAGTAAAAAAAAACTTTCTAAATTGTCTACAAATCATTATCAAATCATTATCAAGATCAACTGTTAACATACATATTAACATTATTACCTGTGAATCGTGAATTATTGTTGTACCTCGACGAAAATACATATTATTATCATAGTATATTATATTATAAATATTATCTCTATTCGGCACTAAAAAAATATTATTGGGAAATCAAATTTGACTCTTAACCAGATATTTATAGCACACAAGAGGGAGAACGTAGTTAATAATAAAAGTTAATATCAGTAACAGTCGAACATTTCGGACACGCGGACAAAACATATTGCGTAGAGAGAAAAGGAGAGTGCTACACGAAAAAATACTATCTACATATATATTATGTAGATAAATGTACGGAGAAAATTATAATCATATGTACACACCTACAGCCTGTCTCTTAAGTGCTTTCTCTGTGTAATGATGAAGACTAGTATATTATACCAACATTGTACATATTGCAGATATAATACAGTGTGACAAGTGTTTACTCTGTTTGTTATGCATATAGCTACAGGGAAAAACCATTGACCTACAATCTATAGTTGATAGTTATACATATATGCTTATGTATAATAGATAGAAAGTTTATTCCAGCACTTCGGGGTTCACTTTCTTCCTTTGTGGAAATGGAATTGAATTGTAGCGTTTGATAAAAATATGTGAATGTTTTTTTAAACGATTGGACTATACCCGGACCACCTAATAAGTGAAAACATGATTTGTTCATAAATCATAACTTATCATCAAGAAAACGTTGGAACGAACCACAAGCAACGAAACAAAGCAAATTTACAAGACGAAAGAAGGAAACGAAAATTTTCAACCATACACTGTAATTACCATTGTTGTTGTTGTTGAACGTTGGATTATTGTCTTTTTAGTCTTGCTACTCCATTCTAGAAAACTACAAAATCCAAACCACCATACACACTGTATGCTAGTAATATAGTAACAAGGTGGTTAAAAATGAGCTGTTAGTCAATAGTACCTAGTTATAATCCTTTCCGCAACAATTCTCTCAAAATTCTACATCAAAAGTGCTTTCTTAAATTCATAGGTGAAATATAATCAAAATCCAACGTTTGAAGAATCACAACAAATAAAATATCATTACATTTAGATACAAAATAGCCCAAAGTCTGTACTTTTAATATAAAAGTGTATGCATAATATTTTTTGTAAAGAAAAATAGATATCCCTTCCAACATTTAGAAGAAAAAATACTTTTTATCGTTATTTTCATATTATTATTCTAAATTACCGTCAAATCAAACCATCATTATACGATAATATCAGCAATTTTTTGTGAATACTGTATTTTGTAAAACCTAGTTTCAAACTACATATATTGTAATATGCATAATATATTGCATACCCAACCTTTGAAGAATATCCCTGTGTAAAAATTTCCCTAAAACTACTACTGACCGACGTTTGCCGTTACCCATTATATTGCATTGTAAACCAAACATCTGTTTGAACATTCCATTGATCTATTGATATTCTATTGAACTGACAACAACAAGCCGAATAATCGAATATACCAAATACCTTTTCCCTGTGACCAACCGAACTAAACATCAATAATAACTGTACAAAGTATAAAGTTGGAACGTACATAACATAAAGCGGATTATTTTCCAAGTCGGCTGATGTACATATACTGCTGACGCTACTGTCGTAGCTTTTTAACATTTGTTTGATCCCTTCCAAGAATTATATTTATTCAGCTCGACTGAATAGAAAGTGAAATCACTACAGTTTTTATTATAATTCTTGGTGGTGTATCGTCGTCGTCGTGGAACAGTTTCTCTAAAATTCAAAAGAAAAATTGTAGGTACAAGATTGGGAGAGTGTATTCCATAATAAGAAAATCAATCCTCAAGTCACCGGCAATGGAACTGTAAGTTTTTCTTTTCAATATTCAATGTTCAATTACTATTTTCGATGATACGCATTTGAAGAATTATTTATTTTTACTCTATAAATAGCGAAAAAATAAAAAAAGCGAAAGCTTTAATTTTTCTTTTCCGTTTTCATAATAATTTTCTGTGGAGATAGTGATGATGGTAAAGTGATTAGTATTTACTTATTACATACAACAAATGAGAGGAACATCTTCGGTATCGTGTATTAGAACAATGGTCAAATTTCACGAATTATCTAAATAGGTATACATGTCGAAAATTGAGACGAGCAAGCGCAAATGATAATGAACACGTTGTGGATTATATAATGTCAGTAATGACATTCAATTAAACGTGTTGACCATCATCGTTAGCTACCATAATGTATGTATATACCAACTTTCCTTGAAATGAACCCCATTTGGTTGACAGATAGTTGCGAAAGCACCTATATGTATACTGAATAAATTTCTACTTGTGTATTTGGTACACATAATATATATATATATATACGCGTAGATTGTAGATGCTCCAAGTAGCCACACATAAAGGTCGCGTGGAATAAAATTCCTTGAAATGGAATCACCATTAAAACGTAAATGCATTAGCTCAAATTACCGTCGACTACGAACTACGAAAGATCGTACATCATGCAATCTAGGATATAAAAAAGTGTGTAACTGTACAACACAATTTACAACACACTAAAGCATGGTCATTATGTCGAGGTAGCATGTATCTACACTCTACATATAAAACAGCAAATACATACGTGTGATATGCAAGTAAAATTGTAACTATAGTGTGTATTGCTAACCAGCTAGTTTTTAGCGTTCTTTATTGCTACTTTTATTTTACATGCATACATACAGGTAAACTTACAGTAGTTGCCTTTCTGGTCGTCTCGGGAAGAAACAAAAATATACTACAACATATCCAAGTATGCAAGATGCACACAATGCAAATATAATTAGGTTCCTCCTATACTCACACCAGTAACAATATAATCAATAATAACAATGCTTTCTCTCACGATTGTCAGGATACACATAAAAGATAATAAAAATACTACCTGTATTATATTATCCTGTACTCTCCTTTCATAATTAAATGCTCAAGTTAAGGTTTTCGGTTTTTAATACACACAAAACAAATGTCCTGTTTTGCTTTTAGACATTTATTCAAAGTGCCTACAAAGGTGAAAGAAAATACTTTGAAACATCATTTCAAGTCTAATAAAGTATCATTAACCTATTGTGTCAATATTTTCGAAATTCTATCATGACCACCAATACAAAGGAAACATGCAGAATCTTACTTAATATTATTATACATTATACAGTACGATTGACCTTTAGAATTTTAATCCTCTTCATCCAAGTTTTGGCCTTTTATGCATACCAAGTACATACTTCATATTTGCCTTGCATATTATGTGCTTAAAGAAACTTAGGTATGGATAAGAAAGCATTTTACTGGGTAAACAGAGCCGGAAAAGGAGGCAGAGAGACGAATGGCGAAGGAGAAAGAGGAGCATGCGAGAATTTTTGTAAAGGTCAACGCTTTACGATCTGCATGTGTAGCATATTAATTAATGATTTTTTATTGGTCCCCTTTACACACATAATCTTTTCCTTTTTACTTGCTCTGCTCTCGGCTCATAATACGTATTTAATATGCACATATTAAATATAGAATTCCTTATCACAATAAAACATATTGTTATAGCATTAGTCTTACAAAGTAAAAGGAATCTCCCGGATCTCTGAGTAAAACGTATAATAATAATAATAATACATTAAACGTAGGTTTGGGTCATGGTTTCAAAAAGAGGAGAAAGTTGCAGCGTCATCATAATATTGTATAAAAACAGCCCAGCAAATTCCTCTAAATATAGTTAAAGGGTTTTTAAAAATTCTTTCATTCATCGCCATAAACGAATACTGTAGGTGCATTTTCGTATATAAAAAAGAAGGAACACCGTGCTTCGTTCACACATAAATAAAGGTTTTAAGTACTAATAAAGAAAGCAATGCAACTAAATGTGTGTTAGAATACATACATGTTTGTTGTGTATACCATACACCATGTGCACATACTGATATTGAATAAATTCAAAAATATACATTTAAACGAAAATAAACATCAACCGTTGCCCTGATATGGAATATACATACATACTACATATAGGTATACATAAGTACACAGTATGAATACTTATATTACAAATTCCACGGACCTTGGAGTGGTTCTTTTTTTCCTTTCATTATTTCTGGAATCAGTGCATATACATATATACATAATCTGATCTGATCTGATACAACTTACGCACATGCTATATACGCGAAAGGAATTCTTTATAAAAATATACAAACTTACATAACAGACACTGACCAACCACATTTTGATAAGCAGAAAAGCTGCTTCTGATGCTGGTACTGACAAATACTGAATAATACTATATGTAGATATGTATGTGGTACTGAGTGCTGAGGAGGTTGCTGGTATTCCTATTTCTATTTGTGTTCATGTAGCTACATGTACATAAACACGGTAAACGTATAATACATTATTGTACAGGTCTGATTCTTTTTTTACAATCAAAATACCTCGCGGACAAGAGCAAGAGAAAAAAGGAGAGAGAAATGCCTAAGCACATGTATAAGAGAGGTCAGAGGGACCTTCAGAATTTTTACGGTGGAACATCAAATATCTCCTCCAAATGGAAACCCGACATAAAGAATTTACAAAATACCACAATAAAATGGAGGGTTTTTAAAAGGAAAATGTACAATCATATTATTATGGGAAGCAACGAAAGATTCAAGGTCCTTGTTATTTTGGTTGAACATTTAGTATGTTTAGTACAAAATTCATGATTGCTTCCAAGTACAAGTACATAAATACAAGTGCAAAGTGCAAACACACTTCTCTGAAATCTCCAAGGTCATTGGGTTTTTTAATCTTTACTATACTATAACTCCTTTTACTTTTAACTTGTCTTCATCAGAAAACTTTACACCATATAATATATTGTAAAAGTAAGTTCAAGATTGTGCATGAAAATGAGAAAATGATTTCTGTATAAAACTTTTACAATATACACACGCAGTTTGTAATAGGATATTTTTTGATACGAGAGATGACAAGTGTAGTATATCTACATGTGATATATTATGTGTGTGTGTGTGTGTGTGACCATGATGTAGTTAGATATGATGGAGATTGCGGAAGAAAAATATTTGGCAACTTGCCAACTCAACTCGGGTGGAAAAAAGAACGATGTGAACAGAGAAAGGAGAAAGTCAGCGGAAGATATGTATGTATATGTAATGCAGAGTTTATTCATCCTATGCTGGAATATGAAGAAAGAAAAAATAATACACAAGTGTATATCTATCTATGAATTTCGGAGCATTGTAAACGATACAAGGTATATAGATGCAAAATACTGCTTTCTCCATGATATACACATACATACTAGGCGAACATCAGTTTTTTATGTTGCTACAAAAAATGTCGATAGTCTAGAGTCTATACGTGGATACATGATAATAATAATATTCGTAATAATGCAGAAGCGCTTTTTGGGATAGGCCCTGAATAAAGTCAGGGACGTGTAGAGATACTGATACATACAAAATACAAATGTATATTATGCATATTACATTGAAGTACATATTTAGGTACTTGCGTATGTCTAGGTCTAGCTAAAATTGTGGAACTTGAATTTTTTGTTGGAGAAAGAAAGTAGAGCATAACTGAAAGACGAGGATAAAAAACAACCTTGCAAATTACTAGATCCAAATACGGTGGGAGAAAAAAATAAGAAGTATCTATCTCAATGTGACCTTCATTGAGTTCTACTTTCCTCTCATCTTCTTCTTTCCTTCCTCCTCCTCCGCCAACACATACTCAAGTGTACATACCGAAATACATAGTACATACTGCTTACTTACACATGAATGTTTTGATATTATGTTCAAAATACTGCTTCTCCATAAAAAAAAATGTAAAAATCTTTACATGGGGATGCACAATACTGTGCACCTTGCATACTATAGTTGTATCAAGTAATCGCGATATAATAACAATATTATTAAGTAAGTATACGAAAAACCTCTTGAAAACTTTTTCACACTATCATGTCTTAAGCACTAACAATAAGCACAGTTAAGGCAGTGATTTGATCAACAATGTACAAGAATCTAGATACCCTACATTTTGTCAAGGTATCTACATGATAAAACGGATTTCCTTCATCTATTTACTCAAGTATCTTTATAAAAGTAATGTAAATATTAGGTATCGAAGCTCATATTTCATATCAACTCATTTGTGTAGTCAAATGTCAAATAAAAATTTAACTTAATCAAATACTCACCTGTATGACGTTGACTCGTTGACAAGATGATGCTGGATAAATTATGGACACATTCAGACTAATTTTTATCAGTTAAATCACGAGAACCCACATGGAACTAAATAAATTAATCTTTTACTTATCTACCTTACATATATTATCACAACTTCAAAAACAGCATCACTTGTGACTTGTACTACAAACAAAACATATTCACTTCATATTATTTTAGCTCGAAAACAATAACAAAGTTCATCTCTGAAACGTATTTATTTCTGGTCATGGTCAGCTGTTCGTTTTTTTCGAAAATCTTCAAAAACGTTGTAAAAAGTCAAAAGTGAAACCGACGAATGACGAACAAAAATACATAAAAGATTCACACCTTTGGTCTTTGGTCAGGTTTGAGGTTTTTTGTTTTTTGGCCAATCTTAAATCTTAAACACACAAGCAACTTACTTTTTTGCATAAAATAATATATACACTTTCGCACAATTTATTTTGGTAATTTATACTTAAACTTCAAACTAGTTGTTTATATTATAGGTATTTATACGAACAATATCGATCATTGCAAATTTGCAAATTTCGTAGTAGTAAATGGATTTTCTACTAAAACGTACAAAAACTTCAAACTTTTACAGAAAATCAACGCTGGCTTTTAGAAGAGCTGGTGAAAAAACTACTATCGTTTGAAAATGCAGCGAGCAGCATAATATATCTCATCAGCGAGCATTGAAAAATAATGTTTAAGCACCGATGTCAAACCAATTTATATTTCTGTGTCTATTGTTAATGTTTGATGTTTTAAAATTTACTTTATCTTTTTTACCTATTCCTCAACGATTTTGTCATCATAAAATGTATAAAGGCTTTAGAATTTACATGTAGTCTCCAGTACCAGTAATCAGTACTGAAAGTCGACTACCGCGTTATTTATGCCTTAAAACCAGAGCTATAAGGAACATCAGCGTTTGTTTTTGAACTTACATTAAATGCATCGCACGTCAAGATTGATAATAGTAATCATCAACAGTAATCAATTATGCGTCTGGCTGATAGATAAAAAAAGTGTAAAAAAGCAAAGTAAGAGCAATGTATTTCAAAATATTATACTTACATCTTACATATTATATTATACCCAAAATACAGTTATGTACGTATTCCCCTTAAGTACGTAACTTTTTAGCTTCATTCATAACAGTACCATAGTACATTTAGTGCATAAAAATACAAAAGTAATAGTATACTTATATACGTAATATTATAAGACTTTTAGACTCTGAAAAAATCTCAACGTTCAACTTTCTTGGTAAAAGCGTTTCTCTTATAATTTTTCGTGCGGAGAAGGCCATTATGTTATGAAAAAAGGTGGTAGAATATAGAACTCCTCGGAAAATAAGTATACATATTGACATATAGGGAAAATAAAAACCACATTCAACGCTCACATTATGTACATTTTGTATTTTGCCATTTTCTTGCACATGTATAGAATGAAAGCATGATGTCGATTAGCTTTTACCTTTTAGAAACTTTTATCATGTGCCTTGAGTCTTGAGTCGTACATCTATAGATTCACACACAGTGTACATACATATATGCGTGTATATTATGTAAATATGTAGGTGTACAAGTACATTATGAATAATAGACCGTGTAATGATTCTGGGAAAAGTTTTCTGCTCCAACAGTTTAGCTATACGTTTGCATACTTTCGTATGCTAAAAAGTAACGAAATGACATTAAAAATAACTTGTTATTTTGCCCAGGCTCTTCAAACCCATTACTTTTGTGCTAATGAATACTGACTAATAAATAAATGTATGTAATATTATACAGATTCTATGAACCTCTATACTTAATATGTATGTACACATACATGGAGCATCAGTGGGAGCCTTTATATGCAAAGTTTAAATGTCAAACTTTTACTCTGCCACTGCCACTGTCAATCCAATCCAATCAACTATCCGTGCTCCACGCACATACATATTGGTTGGTTTCGGCTTTTGCGGTTGGGTTTGTGTGCCTCCATGTTTTTATTGTACTCACATTATGCACTTAGAAGATGTAAAAAAAGGAACCCCAAAAAAAACTTGCAATGTTTACAAATTTCGAGAAAATTATTATCAGTGGGAGTAGAAAGCTGGAAAAATTCCAAGCTGAAACTGGTGAAAATCTCAGCAAACTATAACAAAAGCGAAACAAACTTGTCTTTTTGGACTTTTCAATTTAGTGTGTATTAATCTAGTAGCAAATAATGTAAAGTACAAAAAATGCATGCTAATGCTGATGTTGACAATGATGAACGTGACAATGATTAGAAAGTCTTCACTTACTGCAAAAGTAAGTAGAGAAATCAAAAGTGAAAATACGTAACAAAGACATATGTATTACGTGCGTATTAGTATGCGAAGATGAGCGTTGGCGTTTTACGCTTGGGCTTTTAAAGTAATGACTTTTCACTTGCCACCCTCTCCTCATTCCACCGTTTTTACACATCATCCCAAGTATTTTAATTCTAGATTTTCAATTATTATCAAAAAAAGATGGATAGGAAACTAATTGTAAGTATGCTTCATTATTATTTCAAAAGTCCTCGCATTCCCATTCTCAAGTTAGTGCACCTCAATAGATCAGTTTCTTAATTAGCTTTGACTAGAGTCCAACATATTCTGTTACATATTATAATACACATTATCCATGCTAAAATATCTTGACAAGACGATACAACCGTTAAAATTTAGAGTTCTTAATTAAGTTCATTATGGTAAAACGCTGTTACAGGGTGTGAGAAAATACCGTAAGCTTTGTGTAGGTCACATTTTTTCAGGCTTTTTCTTTACCAGAGTTTTTATTTTTTAACAACAGATGCCCGAGTCGTGTTTTTTGTTCGGGTTGAACTACCAAAAAGCACAATATATTATTCCGGACGCCCTGTACACTGTACACTGTACATAACTGGATAATATTAAATTTATGTAATTTAATCGTTTTTGCGTATCGTATAACTCGATCAGTCTTCAGCCAGTAATGGATTTTCTCCAAAATTTTCACCCACGTTCTAAATAATTAGCGGTATTAGTAGTGGGAGGGTAGTTGTTAGTGTAAGTTACCTATGTATTAAGTATGTGCTTTCTAAGCATTAGAAAGTATAAAGTAATAATGCCATGAATCTGTACTAAATTAGAATTACGTAAGCATATTATGGACATAATTGCAAACGATGGGTACCTATAGTAAACGATATTGAAAAGGTAGAGGTGAAAGGATTACGAACTATAATACAGAGAATGTATATGATATGTATTTTTTTAAATGTGGATCATACATATTAAGTATTAAATAAGTGCAATTATTATTCTACATTTTATAAATTTTTGACACTTTGAGCTGAAAAACTCTCACCCATTTACACCTACTTAAATCCACGACACATGCATTTTTAACGTATCGTTTGAAGATGTACATAAGGCTTATACATGAAATATGAACATCAAAAGGTGACACTTGATTGACATTTTAATTAGGAAGCTGTAGTAAAAAGAACTTATAGATTGAATAGAAAAGCTTATGAAATTTAATATTTAATGTATATTTACACACAACATGTAACTAAAGTACAGGGTTAGGCAGAAAAGACTGGGAAACTTTCCGGAAAGTTTCCATTTAACGTAATGAAAACCTTTGGTGCGGA
>JAQIVE010003637.1:0-16293 GCA_034698285.1 Sminthurinus bimaculatus | reverse complement strand
AAGAAAAATGCAACACAGCATTATCTACTTACGAAAGTGTAATGACAAACATATGTATAATATGTACATGATAATTAGGTGGATATATGTGTAGAATACATATACATACACATACATACATGTATGTACGTACGTACGTAATTCAACATACTGCTACCGTGGGCAAAATTTGGAGGTAAACATGAAGAAGAATAACACAAAACGGACAAATATATATAGAGAGAGGGGAGGATCAACGTAAAAAACATTTTGTAAAACTTGAACTTGAGTTTCCTTGCAATGTGAAGTTATATTCTATATTCAGACACATTGCGACAACAAAGGAATCAGAATCAATCTTTTTTCTGCAGGCTCTCCTCCATTTTCTGTCCATTCAACGTACGTGTCATTTTCACAAGACCACAATGACAAAACGCAGGCAAGAGCCACAAAGCGGATGATACACAGACAAAAAAATGGACGGAGATATACGTAGAATAAAACAGAGAAAGCGATAGAAAAACAATCAAAGCTTACTTCGAGTGAGGTTTGTATCATGTCCAAATTACATTAAATTCACTGTTCTATCCCCATTACTATTGTTTTGTTTCGTTGTTCAAAATGCAAAAAATTCTATATTTTGAACTTTTCAAATTTCTGTAACGATTTCACATGAAGGACAGCTGAGCAGTAATTGTCATCAGGGATAAAATTTAATATGTCTCATTCTATCTACATCCAAAAAATTAGTTTCATGAACATGGTCTTCATAAATTTTAGGCCATTGAAAAAAACCACTGAATAATGATGCCGCTGTGTGAAAATTTTACACATTTGCATTCGCCTGTACTCGTGGAAGCTAAAATGAGTCTGCTTGTAAGGAGAGACACTCGATATTTTGGAGGAAAGAAGAGGACATATAAGAAGAAGAAGAAGAGCCAAAACGTATGCAGAGAACAAGGGAATACGAACGCTACACCTACAACTGCATGTGGTCTTGGCCGTCATCGCCATCATCATCATAGGCATCGTCATCATCGTTCATACATGCATGTCTATGTATATATGTATACTGTATACACTATACACACGGCACGGGTATATGTATTATATAATGTATAGCTCCTTGGCTAGTTGTGATTTGAATTGGAATTGAAAAAGAGCCGGGAGCCAAATTCCAGATTAAGAAGAGTTGATATGCAACATAAAAAAGACTAACCGGAAGTCATGATTAAGCACTGCCCTCTTTATATATGCTACAACTATAAGCATACTCCTAAACTCATATATATATAATATGTATACAAGTGCATCTATATTCCTCCATGGAATAGAGTCTCGGCAACTCTTACACCTACTCTATGGACATATCCCTCTATCTCTCAAAAATACATTACATATCCAGTGCATATTACATGTTATATAGATCGAAAAGCCTTTCCTTTGCTTAAAAATTCCCAATACTCCATTCAACTAAAACTTGTATGCATAGCTTTCCTCTGTTAAGATAAAAAAAATGAACAAGTTATTCCCTATTTTGTAGAATCCTTTTTAACTGTTGCTAACGCTGATTCCGACCCGAGTTCGCACATTGTTACATTTTACGTTCTGTTGGACGCATCTCTGGCCTTCAAAATCAGTACAGAAAAGTAACAATGTTATGAGCGCGTGTTATTTTTGAAACAAAATTTTCTTTAAAGCTAAAATATAATACTATTCATACTAATGAGATGCTGAACATCAAATGTACACGAGACACCGAAAATTGAGAGAACAATAATGTTAAAGAAAAATTCCAATTTTCAATTCCTCAATCACAATACACGTGTAGTTTACATGTACCATGTAAAGTACTAAATAGAAAAAGAAGAAAAGAGGTAATATACGCACATACATAGAGATTGATCACGTATATTTAATGACTTACATATTATTACATATTATATTATACAGATTTAGTTTTTCTGTATTTACATACATTTTACTATGTACATGTACGTGTTCTAATGCCGAGCTCTGTATACATGAATCTAAAACCTGCTTTATTTATGTAGGTAAAAATTCTGGGTAAAAAAGACGTAACTTCCTGTCGTCAGTCTTTCGCTCTCTCGTTCTATAGCTACACTTGCCTATGAGTGTTCAATGTTTTCCACGTTTTCAGTATCCACAGTATAACTTCATCATATGTATATCAGACATTTTTATTTCAAAATTTTCATCTCAAACTTTTAGATATGTACAAATGCACATTTTTTGCCTCCTCACTTTGTCGATCACTGCAACAAGCCACTCATATTGCATTTTATATGCATTTTTGGTCTGTACATCTGTACAAAATAAAATGCATTTTATCCTGGCGCGAATTCTACTCCGTAACTCAAGTATGGATAATTTTGTGTAAATACATATCTGCAATGTAAGTGAGTGTGTGTGTGTGGGCAAGTGTTGCGAATTGTTCAACTGCCTGTCAAATAAGAAGCTTATCGGTGGTAATTCCACATTATACACCACATCGTTACGGCGAACGCAAAGTATGTTTGTCATCAAAACCAGATTGTGAGAATACTCTTTTGCTGGAAAATTTACATTAGTATTTGCATATTTACTCAAGACTGAGGTGTAAAATTTCCCCCAAAAGCTCGTTTATATCTTCTATATTTTTGTACAAAGCATAGAATAATAGAAAATAAATATAGCCATGACAATCGGCACAAATATGAATACCTACAAATGAATTTCTATCATGCAGCCGTGGTTTTCATTTCTGTTCTTGAATTGCTCCGTGTTGACGCATCTAATAATACAATATAAAACTAAAAACAGAAGAAGCTAATATAAAGCAGACGAGCTACTAGCCTATATATTATGTAATACAGAGACACACACTTATTACTATTAATAGTACATATAAGTTATCTTATGTAAGTACAGGTACACCCTTTGGTTTTACTCCTTTTGATTCAGTTTCTTTTTCGCCCGTCTCCTGGTGTTTCATTGTTCAGATAATCTAATAAAGGAGAAGGGGAAAGGCAGGATGAGATGATTCTTTTAATTTAATCTCTTTTCAGAACCTGCTGCTGTATGCTTAGTATGTACCTGTCTGTTTTTCATTCTAGGCCAAATAATTTGAGTATTTTACGTTTAGCCCACACACAATCAAATAAACAAATGAAACCGAGTTGTCTCACTCACTAACTCACAAGTCAACATTTGCGTTACAATGTGTATCTCTAATCCATCCTTATTTCATGTTTTTTATGTATATGTGCATACAGATAAAAATTCAGTTGTAACTGCTAGATTATCGTACAGCATTGCATATATGTACTTACGTAGAGATTAGTTGCATTCCTTCTAATTCTTTCTTTGACTTTGAAATGGAGCGACAGTAAACAATGCAGAGACGAAAAGTTGCTGCTGGAATAAAAGTGAAAATTTACACTAATACCTAACCTATACATTATACATGCGGTACGTTGTACACTCATACTATGCATGTGAAATAAATTAAATTAAACATCACATATAATATAGAGAGAAACACCAACAGGAGAACGGGCAGACTCCGACCCTCACACACTCTCTCTCTCTCTCTCTCTTTCTATCAGTCCCTTCATATATAGCTGCCTTTTTAGTCTGACGGAAGAAAATGGACGAATAAAAACTAGCATATAAGCAAAAATAAGACGTTGAATGTAGAAATATACGTAGGAGACTATAATGACGCTGGGCAGACTTCTTGAGTGTTATGTCCTTTGATTCTTGTGGAAGAAACAGCGAAATATAAAGACAGACGAAGAGAAAGAAAGAGGAACAACAACTAATCGCGTAGTCGTAATCGTAAGACAACAACAATTGTTTTAACATCTTCAGTGCCTCCTGTGGCTACACACAGCACAAGGCACACAGACAGAGTCTGAATAAAATACTTCTCTTTGAATTTTTGTTCGTATTTCCACAGTCTCTCCAATTCTTATTTGCTGATTCATCTTACTAAATTTCTTCCCTCAAAACTATATCTCAATATAGTATAATGTATGCATGTATCTCAAGTTAATGTTATTGACATAACTCCGTATCCCTATTGCAATATAGCTTATTCCATTTCACATCGTGATTATGTGACCACCAACATGAAAAAATGTACGAGCGAACGACTTTGCTCTCCTCAATGTCAATGTCGATTTATTTTAACTTCAATGCCAAAAAATCTCAAATTATTTTCCTCTCAATTTCCCCATTTTTTTACGTCAAAGCAAATTTTATGCATCGTTTTACTTTTTTGGTAATTACTTAACATGCCATCTTAATGACCTGAATTATCATTATTATTATGAAATTTTAAAATGTGCAGACTTTCCTTTGTTTTGTACTTTAGTTTAAAATTGAAAAACATTGTTTCATTTTATGTGACAATCAATCAATTGGTTTTTAACAAGCAGATAGTATAAACACCTCTTTACAATCAGGGATTGTTTGCTTATAGTAATGATATTTTAGTGTATTTCTTATTCGATTTCGCCACATGAAGAAGACGCTGTACTCACAAAACTAAATACTTTCATTCACTATTCGATGCTAGTTCACTTGATCTGCTTAGCGAATAGAGAAACAATGCTTTGGAGTTGTCTACAGGAAAAAAGAGTCGATTAGTTTGTACAATGCAATAGTTAGTTGACTAGTGAATTGTCAAGAGAACCGAGGAAGCAAAAAATGACGAAAAAGTTTACAGTGTGACTATACAGTACATGTATACTGTATACCATAATGAAGTAAAATGCAATACACAATATACAGTAAAGACTGCACATTACATTTCGCTCTTTCTTTTTCCTCACTGTTCAATTGAACTTGTAAACTCTTTAATTTAGTCCTCTTTAGTGACTTTGGATAACAAAGAGATGAGGAAGATGAGCTGAGACAAGTCTCATGTAATATCTGTCTGTAAAGATGCATGCATATACAACAATACATATACACATCTAGTGCGATACACGACTTCATCATCTATATTTTCCATCTCCGACATATTTACATCGGTACATTCTAATTCTTTTTTCTTTGGAGGTAATCCTAATCTGACTCGCTGGAAGAAGGAAGAAAGGCAAAAGATCTAAAGTTTCCCTCATTCAGATTCCCATATTATACATACATAGATGAGAAGATCTTGGATATTGTGGAAGTTGTTTTTATCTTTCTCTTGCTCCCTCTCTCTCTATGGGAAGATGTGATAGAAGAGAGAGATGTTCGCGCTCTCTCTCTCCTGTTCTATCTCTCGAGTTTTTGGGATTGAAACTTAAACTTGAGGATGAGTTGGCGGATTGTTAGTTCCATTCCAAATTCAAAAGTGAACTAGTATACAGAAGACGAAGAACAAGAAGAAATGAAGACTTTTTTGGAGAGAATCGGAAAAAAATTGAGGAAAAAGATCATCAATTGCGATCCGATATTTCCCACGATTAAATTTCTCAAGAGAGACCATGCATATATATAATATACATATGGATGTATGCATATATAGATGAAGGAAAGAGACACCTTTGTCTCAAATATGTACTTGTATACATTCTCACATCCTCTTCACCCCCAATTTTTATCAACCCGATACCATACACATACAAACTGATACAAGAACATATTTACTCTACTCGTCTCTCTATACGATTCTCAATGTGTGTATGTTTTTATCCCGCTTTGACGCACATCAAATCATCATTGTATCATCGCCATCATCATCTACAGCTCAAATGTAAACCCTAATGTGTAACGTACCTTACATATACCATATATATATTCCTATGTTTTCACCGCCATAATATTCACATATAGCTGCATATAAGTATCTCAAGATATAGTTACAGATTTTTACCTCACAGTCTTTACATCTCTAATACTTTTCAGCATATCACCAACAACCCACAATATACGTATATATCTACATACACGATAAACGCATACTTTTGTGCCACTTTTCTTTTTACAATCACTCTATTAGACAAAAACCGTTCGTTTTTTATGCCATGATAAAAAATATTCTGCATAAACCTTTACAAAACGACGTTCACAGGGTCGCTTTTCGCTTCATACTCTCTCCCTGAACGAACATCCGAACATAAATTGATTAATACTACAAGTGCATGTGCATATTTCTATCTAAAGCCTACTTCATACTTCATATAAGAAAAGGCACAGGCGGGACATCAGCTTTTGCAAAAATAATACCTACCCATTCCGACTTTGAATATTTGACCGTTGACAAAGTAGAAATAGAAAAATCACTCATATTTCCATATCCTTTTACTTTTGAGCTTGAGCGAACAAAAATACTACAATTCACTACGTCATACGACTTCTTCCTATGAGTAACAATGCGAGTTTTTTCCTTTGTCCGTTACATACAGACATTTCCAAGTCGTTAATTAAGACGAGGGAAAAGTAACAACATACTATGCTTATACATATACTACACAATGCTTATAAAGATGGAGAAAGGGAATCGAGAACAGTTTTGGCTGTTTGTTTGTTCACACAATTACTAGTGAAATAATAGTAAAAGTGAGGGAGACTTACATAAACAACGGTTGTGAATATATTCCACTTGGAAGGAAAGACACATGGCACGACATGGTATCGTATTACAGTTTAATTTAAGGAGAAAATCTGGTGATACAAAGGGTACGCACTTGGAAGGTGCACACAGAAATTTGAATGAATTTCAAAATCCCATGCAAAAGGATGGATGGGAACTTGAGAGTAAATTTACCTGTCGTCCAAATCCAGACCAAAAAAACTACCCATGAGACTCATGTACTGGATATATTGTGCATAGCGTATATATCTATGTGTTTTTTCAGTCTCAGTTTTTCAGTAAAAAGTAGCCATCACAAAAAGTAGAATAAGAGTGGAGAATAGAACAGTAGTTGTTGTATTAATTGTCTATCGCAGTGGAGCATCAACATCATATTGTAAAATTCTAAGGTTTGTATACACGTTGGTGTTTGTACCGTATACTTTTACATAATACACAGTCACAACTCTCATATATGTATACACATGAATATGTATTAAAACTCAGTTACTCTGGTTTTTCCCTCCATCTTTCACAAACTACATATTATTATATACTCAACTTCCATCATTCCAGCACTCCTGCTTCTGGTTTTAGTATACACACAACAAATCTAGACAAAACTTATATTGTACACTTATAATATGCACTGAAATGATGGAATTTGCTTTCCATGCTGTTGCAATGTACTGTTTGTAGTTTGGAAAGATGCAAATTCGTGTACCTGTCCAATGTCTCACTGCATACATAAAATACGTCTACCTGCTATGGATTGTATTTGTATCTGCATGTATAATGTACATATTTGGCTGATATGTGAATATCAATGGTGTATTTGCATTACCTTTAGTTGCCGTAAAGTAGAGTGCAGTAGTATTAGTGAAAAGAGCAGGAGAGATAGATAGAGCGTCGTGGAGAGTTTGAAGAACGATGACGAAAATAATAATTAGTATTAGTCTACCGGATGTATGTCTCTTTTATTCTACTGCCCCTGCTATTTCCGGCTCATTTTTTACACTGCAACCAAGCCACAGCATGAAGTGACTTTTTACTATCTATTCTGCTATGACTCTTCTCTCTCTCTCTCTCTCTCTCTGCTTCTCTTACTCTTTCTCTCTACGGATATTCTGATATTCTGATTCTACGGTCAAATTCAACTTGAAAATGCACGTACAGTATGTAATGTGTATAGCCCCGAAAGGCTTGTCGTAGGTACATAACTATACACACACAATGTACTTACAGGGGAATACTTGTACGATATATAGGAACCAGATATCAAATAACGACAATAACAAAACAGAACGCATAAACATCTTGTTTTTGCGGGTGGAGACTCTCACAGTACACAGTACACATCCTTAAAAGTGTTAATACTTTAGGGAGAGTGGTCTTCTCTATTTTGACCGAACTGCTGCAATTTAACTCTTTATCGTTCTAGTAAAAATTGTTTTAATAGTTTCTAACGTATTGTCCCGTGATATGATTTTTTCATAATGAGGCAGAGTCAAATCATCGTACACTAAATATTTATCGATTGTCATTGAAGTGAATTTTAAAATATATTGAACAACTCAACAAGACGTTAATTATTCCTATGTTAAGTACCACTAGCTATTTATTCAAGTCCGACTGGACTAAAACATGATAAAACACTTAAAAATAGTATGAATCACCCTCTGACTGTAAACATGTACAGGTTGACTACAAGTTTGAAAAAACGAAAGAAAAGACAAAATGTTGTCCATATAATGATAGTAAAAAAACTATTCTTCTGAAAAGCATAAGTTGCTGTTAATGAATTATAATGTATGCAAATACGCATGCTGCATGCACGTAAAATGAAATGTGACTAATAGATGGTAGATAATTTCTATACAGAAAACTATAGAAAAGAGATGCATTTGTAAAAAAAAGTTACAAAGTTTAAACGGAGAATAATAAAGCTGTGCAAATAGCTTCCTGGATATACAGATTAAAATTCATAATAGCTGTCTGTAAACAAACCTATGGAATTTCTGTTTCTAGTACATATTCTACTGATTGCATATTTTAAAAAATAACTTGTACTATATATGTGTCTTGATTTCGCTTCCTGATTGAATAAATATGACTTACATGATGACTGTGTTATTGATTTAGTACAGTATATATTATATATATGATTATAAAGAACTATAGACAAAACTACACGAGAATAGGTATAAAATGTAAAAAGCAGGGGTGGCAAAAGTCAAGAGCTTACGTTTCTTTTTCGAGTCCTGGTCATTGGGAATTGTCTGAAGTACTGGGCCGCCACCACCACCAACATTGGCCATGCCTTCCATACTGCTTATCATCCTGTTTAAAAGTTGATAAAAATCAATTATTAGCATTACTAACTATATAATCATCAGTATATAAAAATGCAATTAATCATTAATCATTATATCATTCACTCGACTTTTTTTATTCTTCTTTCTTTAAAAAATGATACTTGAGAAACGGCCTGCTTTTTTTATTGAGCAAAGAAAAAAGACAACTACACATCACAGTATCTTCGCGCATTTTGTTTGTACGGTTTTACATTTTAGGTTGTGTCAATGTAAGCATAGTGTCAGTAAATGAGGAGGACTTGTAAAAACAAAAGAGTAGATAGGAAAGAGTGTGAGCCAGCAGGTTCATTCCCTATACAGTTTCCGCAAATTCGACGTGTTTCCAATGCAATTGCGTGATTGCGTCGTGAATTTATTTTGCAGTTTACAAAGTGAGGCTGCATCGCTCCATAAAAATATCTATGCAACACTATAGTTAGCAGTCACTCTTATATAAAAGCCAGTACGAGATACGGATATGAATGAGATAAGGATGTTCTAAATATATTATTAGTAGCTACATATTGTACTTTACTGTATTGCCCGTTTGAATTCTTACTATAGTAGAATATCATATACAGCTTCATACACAGACAAGCCTTTAAAGACCATTTTGTATCTGTATACAGAAAAAGGAAAGATTTAAAGGAAAATGTCGCCGTTCCGTGTGATTTGGTCCATAACTGTTTTGTCGAAGAAACCCTTGCAAAGTTTTTCTGCCATGGCTGTGATTCTGATATCTAACTCTCTTCCATTTTGATTCCCCAATTCTCAAGCTACCTATCTATCTATCAATATATCGAAGGAACAAGTGTGTATGCATGACACATCCAATTTTGTAGCAATATTTGTACGTAGAGTAAAAAGATGGCAGAATAATATACCTACTGTTATACTCTGTACTACACTAGTCTGAGTCATTATGTATGTCTAATCCATACGGTCCATTCTAAAAATTGTAAGTCTTTGTTCAAATTTGACATTCGGTGATAATTATTCGTTAGTTTCTCTAACGTTTAGTCATATAAATATTAGATTGTTTACGATAAGTTACTTTCCTCGCAACCCGGTATTATACAGACGTATCACATTTTTGAAGTTGAATCTGAAGGCAAATAGACAATTAAAATGCAAATCTTTTTACTGCGTAGGTTCAAATACGAAATTGAATTTAGCGTGTTAAAAATTTCATTTTGGATGAGACTGATTTGTACTAGAGTGTACCTGTACAGTCACTCAATTCACTAATACATAATACATCCATGAGAATGTGCTTTTTGTGTAAAGGCTTGATATCATTTTTGCACTTTCATGCCTAACTGGCACATACACATCAGTTTGTTTGGAGTAAAAACAAAGTATTAGGTACACACACACATATATATCCAACGCATGTAATGCTTTTATGCATAGTAAGCCATTGGCTTCTCTTTCCAGTTCTCTTTTTTTCTTTCTTTTTCCTTTCTTTCTAACTTGACTGTTGATGATACAAGTAGGAGTTAATTTGTATGTTTGTAGATGGATAGTTGATAGTTTTGATAATAGAGAAAGAAAGAAGTAGATGAAAAAACAGAGTCGGATTAGATGGTGAAGAGGGAAAGAAAAGTATATGCAACGTGCATATACATTTAGCGTATATTGTGTACATTCATATGCATACGTACTACGTACATATATATGCACAGGTAAATGACAATTTTGTCTACACGGCACTTTATATAAAAGAAGTCTAGTGGTTTTTATGGTGAAAACACAAAACACACATTGATGTGACTTTGTGAATAGGAAATTACGTGATCGAAACAAGATCCATCGTATTATTATTATCATCATCATCATCAAAATGAACGAGGGAAGACGACGACGACGACAACGAAGAAGTAAGCAGAGATAGACCAAGGTAGGAGGTATGTATACGTAGTTTGCAGTACCTGTAATTTGTACTGCGTGTAACTTTGTGTATTTTTTAGCTAATATGCATAAACGACATACTCATGCCCCTTATTTATTTAGAGAAACGTATATCTACACAAATTTATAAGACTCAAACTGAAGAAAATCAGATGAAACTCTTTGGGGGATCAAGAATTCAGACGCGACAATCAAATACACACATGCATACATAACTACACTTGAACATCTAAATATACATACATAGTATGTATACTTATATCTCTGAACCTATCATTCACATTTATTTCAATATTCAAGTTGCTTTTGTACGGTAGTAAACCTGTTGCCTCAAAATTCCTTCCCAAAATGTGCACATCAGTACAAAAAAACGACGAACAAAAGCAAGGGATGATACACATATGTACGTGAAACATACACCTATAATTATTTATATTTTCCTTTTCAAACTGACACACAATCTACAACCAGAATATTATGCATTACTGGTATTGTATTTTTTCAGTACATACCAAATGCTAAATGGCTATGAATCAGACAAGGGGGTAGATTAACAAGAGCAATTGACAACTACTGCTTTTCTTGGGCTACAGGTTGGGTTGGGTTGCAATGGTTGATTACAATTATATGAAAAAGTGCAATTTTTTTTCTCGCACAATCCTTATTTTTCAGGGAGATTCGTTGTTATTATTATAACGTATCTATTCTTAATATGTATACTGTATACTTTGCTTTTTCGCCGTGAAAGTGAACTGCATAATAAATGCTTCAAAATTTGCGATTCAATATTTATACGACAATGTATACATTTTGTCTACATATATACATAACTGATATACTTTATCAATTTCCTTGAATAAAAAAATGTACATGCATGTACAGATCGTTTGAAATAACAAGGTTAGTTTATTTTTTGTTTGTCACTGTTAAGCTCATAATAACTCTACTCTTATCCAACTCAAAAATTTATAGAGTCTGCCGACATTACCTTGAAAACTAATTTCTTCGAAATCAACGGGGATTTTATGGGAAATAACCTATATTGTTCTCATTAAAACGCATAGTGCAATAAGTTTCTCCCGAATCTTACCACAAATTTTATAGCACAAAGTTTAGGCGTATCGCTAAACGATAACAGGTTTTCCCCCACGTTATTGAGCAAGGGAAACAAAGTTAGAAAAACGTGGCAAAATTAAATGAAAAATGCGATAGGAAGGAAGATACAAGTTTTAAAACGCGTTAAATGTTTGCATGTGATGTTAACGCAGCTCATTGTATTTATAGTTTAATTTTTGTCAAAACGTCTATATGGCCTGACTCTGACCATTCGTGTATAACCATGAAAAATAAATTAAGCGTGAATGGATGAATTTACATTCAATTACGTGCCATTTTAACGCTAAGTAAACAAGACAATCATATCATGTATCATCATATACTGTATATATACACATTGTACTATATGTACATGCTTTTTGTTAGTTACTCTCGTTTGTTTCCCGTTTACAGGCGAGCATACCTACATATGTTGCATACGTTTAACTTTTGAGATCGTAATTGTATTGTAATTACAAACAATGCGGTATTCAATGTAAAAATAAAATACACATCTCGTAATTAATATTTTACACATACACTAATGTGTGGTACATAAAAGTAAGTACAATCAACATCGTGTGGCTGTGTAAAAAAGGTGCCCAGGTGGCTAAAATTTTCAGGTTTATTCATGAGTTCATTCAAAAGAAATACAGGAGGACAGTTTAAACTTGTGAATGTGCCAAAATAGAATTAATCATGAAATAAAAAAATTAAATACATCCACGCAAATATAGTTTTACATGGAACCCCTAAACGTCTGCATTGCATGTATACCAAAAAGTCCGTTACCTACACATTGCAAGTTACTCACAAGCGGTACAGGAGTATTGAATCCCTTTCAATTTTGAATCTATGACCGAAAAATTCATTAGTAGAGATAAAAGAACTCATTAAGGGATTTACTTTGTCACTCGACCAACAACCAACAAACGTCTGCCAACATACATGGATACTACAAACAACTGGGGATTGAGTGAGCAGCTAAGATTTCGTAATTTCATAATAATTACCCTTTTTATATGACTGTGTGCATACTTGCTAACCATTGTACATTGTACACATGCTCTGGACCTTATAGTTCTTTGTACATACTATTATTCATTGCTCCAAGAGCTGGAGGCTTAATTTCTGTTTTACAATTTAATTATGCTGGATTGTTGGACTTTCTTTTCACTGTCCAATAACTATTCAATGCAAAACGAGCGGAATTTTTCTATTTTGCCATATGCTTTTGCATCTTTTAACCTGTTTTAGTTTGAATGTGCACATATTGCCATTAGAATTTAAAGAATTTTTGACGGCGACTATAATGTTAGTGCCATATATTCCTTTTTGGCATTTCTAAGTACTATTTCCTAATTTGCAAAACAAAAATCGATTATTCAAGTAATGTATACATTATACATAATATATTGATTCCAAAAATTTTGAGCATTGCCACAAAAACTCTGAAACTATTAGTAATTCGCAAAACCATAATAATTAAAAAATTGCTCATACTTTTACCCTAACAGGGCGATTGTGATATATGATAGAGGTTGCAGATCTTCAACTTTGCTATTACGTTTTCAAGCCTTATGGATTAGTCTCTTTAAAGCAATGCAAGTTGGAAATATTGTTTTGTGTAACGTATTTCAAAAAAATAAAATAAGGATACATGTATAGGTGTGTCGTACCTACGTTTTCAAGCATTTTGTGACTACACTAAATATAAAATGCAAACCACAGTCACAAATGTGTGCACGTAACTATATAGATAGAGTTGGAGGGATATCTAAGTACAGAAATAAATGGGAATGAGAACCAGGACGTCATGACTGTTACTGGTACAAGCGGCTTTATTGCATTTTTACTCGTCATCATTTTATATGGAGACGTAATACGGACATTATGTATACAGATCATGTATACGTACATTATATACATACATCTATAAATTTAAAACTTGAAATTTAAGCACACTTTATATTGTGCCTATCTTTGTTCACACTATGAATATGTAAGGAGATGCATATGTTTTATTTACAATGTAATGTATGTGTGTGTGTACATTAGAAGAGGAATCGTTAGCGATTCCTGAGATAATTGCAAAGCACCCCTATACACACATGTACATATTTTTATATCGCCGTATCGTTTATGCGTGTAAGTTTATAGATAGTTGATGGCGACGAGTCTTATGAGCATAGGTAAGCTTAACGTTAACTTAGTGTTGATTTTAGAGCCAAATGAAGAACAACCAGTGGTGGCAAAAGAAGAGGAAGAAGTGAACGTTAAAGGCAAACCGAAATGAAGAAGATAAGGAAAAAGTAAAGTTTTGTTCCTACTTCTGGTCTTTTGGGGTGGCATTGCATTGCATCGTATCGTACAGCACAGTGCTGCATAGCAAAGCATTGCAATGCATTTCATTGCTTTAGATGGAATGGAATAAGAAAAACCGCACCATATGCTGCCCGTTTTCGTGAAGACGAACTTCTCTGAATTCTCTGAGAGCGTCAGATGGCTACGTTTTAGTTCAACGACTCTTTTTCTTTCTTTCTCTATCTCTCTTTCTATTTTCTTCTACAGTCAGCCCGTCGTCTCTCTCATTTTACTATCTGTGTGTGTGTGTGTATTTGTGAACGTGGAATCATATGAGTTGAGTGTATGTTTGTGTAACTAGGATACATATAGTAACAAGTCCTCACACATTTATCCATCTCTTCTGTGTGTCTTTCAATCTGCCCACCTTCACGTTCACACTTTAGTTTACACTTGCATTTGTATTATCTCTACACATATTATATATGCATTTACTTACATTTTCTATGTAACTTTGAATTTATTTTATATTTTACATGCATAATACTGGCTTATGATAAGGAATACTCTGTATTTAAGTTTTTAAAAGTCATACACTACGTACATGTATAAAAAATGTTCATATATCACATGCATCATATATATTTGGATTATTTGTATTTGTACAAGATCTCCACTTTGAGGCGTTGAGAAAATTTTGCTCATTTAGTTCATCTCCCATCTTTCGATGGATTTCTTAGATCATTAGCTGACAGTTTGCAGTAAATACTAACTTGTATATTGTATATAGCACAAATGCTTACTTTAAAAAATGTAAGGGAAAGTTATGCCCTTTCTGGCTTCTACCTGAGATGGTATTATGTATTATACACATACATACATTTAATACTTAAGAACATTACAGGAGAAAAGTGGCCGAGAATTGTAGCTTTAAGTTGTTTCCCCTGGCGATAGATTTTAAAGAATTGAGATCTTTTAAATCCCAACAGACACGTGAACAGTCTATCCCTGTCTCGTTCTCTATACTCTATAGATATATCTCCCTGAATATCATACTTTTTTCTTCTTTCATCATTATATAAATAAACTTTATGCAATGTACTACTATTATTATTACATTCCTTTCTATTTTCAAGTCTCTATTAAATTGAATCTTCTACAATTCAAGTGGAGTCATGGTCATTTTGTACAGTACATAAATAACCACCAATGTCAAGATTTTAGAAACGTAGGGCTTATATTCGCACGAATCAAGATAAATATATGAAGCCGGAGGATACCATTAGTTCAAATCCATTATACACTCATGTGGGTCTGATATAGTTATTGTATGACGTTGACTTTTTTGTGGAAAATAAATTCGCAAAAATAAATATATAATATATATTATGTAATAGGAAACTCACATTAAAAGTATTATGCAACGTTCCCTCGCACCTCACACATACTTTAAAAGTATTAATTTGCGAGTTAGAGGATGGTTAAGGTAATGAGCCTCTAAAGTGTGAAATGTGCTTACAATTTAAACATGTATACTAAAGAAGCCGCCACCACTCCGTTTAAAAATAAAATGTAATAAATGCTAGATTATTATTACGAAGTAAAATGTGTTATTAATACTTAATATTTACGCTCAATGAGTTGTATGCATAAAAGTACACATAGAAGCATGTCTCATTACATTTAGTAATGTTACTAAGTCAATAGGCTAGAAGTCTGGGAAAAAATTTGCAAGGTGATTCATAAATATAGTATAATTTTGAGGAAATAGATAAATCTAGCGTTGAGTAATGAGATAGAAAAGTTAATGCATAAAAACAAAGGAACAGCGAAAGTTCATAAACTGTAGAAAA
This sequence comes from Sminthurinus bimaculatus, assembly GCA_034698285.1. Lineage (NCBI taxonomy): Eukaryota > Metazoa > Arthropoda > Collembola > Symphypleona > Katiannidae > Sminthurinus > Sminthurinus bimaculatus. The sequence goes on along the minus strand of JAQIVE010003637.1, from coordinate 229 downwards.
TGAAATGAAGCGAGCTGAGTACGTACAATACATAAAATTTGTGTTTCTATGATGTCAAGTTCAAGACTACAATGCTTTGGCGTATCATAAAAAATTGATAAAGAACTTTTATTATAAAAACACAAACATTTATAAGAATATCCTTATTCATATGTAAGATTTTATAGCTTCAATTAAAATCCTAACTATTGTAACTTGTAAAAAATAGCTAGTTGGGAGAGAAAGAGAA
>JAQIVE010003636.1:0-16295 GCA_034698285.1 Sminthurinus bimaculatus | reverse complement strand
TGCAGGCATCCAAAAGGAACGATATGAAGGGGTGGCTGCTTAACTTTTCAATAAGGTGTTCAAAATGAGCAGGTCTAATGTACCTATTTGTATCTATACGTCGATAATGTAATGTCTAGTGCTGTTGTTGTTAACCTCCTGCTCCGGATCCTGTCTCATAACCCCCGTTTTCATTTCCATCAAGTAAACCATCTTACCTACATAATACATATTTATGTATGTTTATGTATGTGCTACATCTTTGCAATAATAAACGTGCAGTGCACACGCTCTTTAGGGTATACTGTATACTTTCCTGATTTGTGAAATGAAAACACAAGGTCGAGAGAGAAGAAATGAACTTTTCCATTATAAAATCCTGCGATGAGCTGTTTACTACGTGATGTCAGCTCATCAGTATTCAGCTATAAATCAGAACCAGAGACTGAGATGTAATATGACGGGAAAGTATATACGCACATGATGACACAGAAAAAGGTTCCATCCTTTTGTTTACTCTATTATGATTGCATGTCACACGAGACACGAGTAATAGTTATAATAACTTACTAAAAACAACACACTAAAAACGTATTCTACAAGAAACTTTTGTGAGTAAAAAATAGTGTGTTCTTCAACATCCTTTTTTGACCTAATGAAAATTTTTGCAGAAATTGCTACATTTCCAAAATTTTTAAAAAAAATGCAAAGACCTTTTGAGGATTTTTAAAAGACCAAATTGTGTAACGTGTAACCATGTCATGTTGCAATTTCCTGCATATTGCAGACGAAATCGTCCGGAGCATTTTTATCACTCACACTTGAGCTATATATGTGTAATCATGATAAAAATTTCAAAGTCTCTACTGCTTTCCCTTATTATTTTATCGTTTAAAGACGAGAGACAATCGAAAAAGAAATAAAAAATGTAAATTGTGTAACATATCTGCAATAACGTTTCAGTTATCATCAGTACATTTCCGAGATGTTGCACACAAGACGGGAATGAAAAAACTAGATAACTGTTCAATGTTACCCTGCAACATGTATTCTATATTGCATTGTACGTATTTGAGCTATGCGAGTGTCAGAGTGAGTACATTATTAAATTACATTGTATTCACGTCCACTCGAATATAGGGCAGGATCACAAAAGACACGACGTGACAAACTAAAAAGTAGACTAACGCTAACAAGAATGACGACGCAGGACTAAGAGCCAAAACTAAGAAAAAGCAGACAAAACGACAGAAGGAAGGAAAGGACCAAAAAGGAAGAAAAATACAATACAAAAATTCCTAGAAACTCCGTCATACAGAATAAATACAACATGACAGTACAACTACACCTACCTACGAGGACGACTGTTATGTCTTTCCTCTTCTTTCACCCGCATCTGAATTGACAAGAAACTTTTTTCTTTCTCTTTCTAGACTAGATACACACAGAATTTCTTTTCGTGGCAAAACCTATTATGTACAATGTGTAAGGAAAGTTGGATAATATTACTGTGTATGTACTGATATCTATACATACACAGTAATATTATCCAACTTCCCTTACATTATAATGTAAATATACCACATACAGTATACAACCGTTTGTATTTCTTTCTTTAGGGCGTCTAAAGAAATAATGTATAGCATTGGTTTTTGCTGTATTTTTGAACTACTCCTACAGAATACGAAATTAAATTGGTGATCGGTCTAAAGTTTTATTTTTTTTATGTTGAAGCTCCATGGATTGAAGTTTTCTTTACATTTCAAGAAATATCAAACAAAACAAGGTGGTTGACATTCAGAAATGTTTTTCTTGGAGTTGCTATACGAATATATTTATTTCTAGTTTACAGCCAATTCGCATACATTTTTAAAGGGTAGTGGCAGTTCTCGGCTCAAAAGTAATCAGAGCTTACTCTTTTATAAAATTAAAAGTTCTAAAAATTCGACCTAATTCCAAAAAAGATTTTTAAAATTTTGGGATACCCTGTACATAATTCTGCTGTTTAACTTGCAAAGTCAAAGCATTTGTAAATGAGCACGACGATATTGAGAAAACATAGAAAAGCGAAAAATTGCCCTCCCTGAATCTGCTATATTCTTCATTAGAAATTTTAACGTCTCTAAAATCTTCGTTACGGTCGTTAAATTAGTCATGTTAAATTTATACATGAATATTTTACATATACATTATGCATAGCCGGCAGTGCCATAAAACAATGAAATAAAAGAATGTAAAAGAAACTCAAAGTTTTATGTAGATACTTTTAGAGACTTTCTCCAGTTTCACTGTGATACAAATTTGAATCTCCATTTTTAACCCAAAAAAGAAGCAACAGAAGAGTATTAGTAACAAAAGTAACTGCTTTGACATACAAATTAAAGCCAAAACTTGCTGCTAACTTGGAATTTCTTCAGCTGGATAATATATCTGGGTTCCCTACTTGCTAATCCGTAGAAACATGGACCTTTTCACATTTTCTCCCTATAATTTTATAGGTACTTTGAGTCCATCCATAGTTATAGCCATAGCCTTGCCTAGACGCAAAGGAAAATATAGGAAAAAAAAGCTCAAAATAGATGCGTAAAAGAATTAAATCATGACCGTGAACATCCCCGAGTGTAAAAAATACGTAAATGTAATTTTATACCTAAAAATATGTATAAAATATGCAAATATTCGTTTTGTGGAATGCTTTAGGATTTGTATTTCTATACTATCAAAAAGGGGCAAAGCACAACACGAGCCAATTTTTAACAAAGTATCTCCGATGCCAGACCAGGGTACCGGACTTTTCCCTACCTCCGTGATTGGAATTAGTCCAAAACGGAAAAGAGTCGTCCACTGGCTATATCTTTATCTAAGTGACTCAGTACGTACTTGAAAAGCAATGATACGATTGTAGGAAAATTTTAAATGTTTGTACGAAACTTTTTTAATATGTAGTCTCAACCAACTGCACATAGTTATTTAAAGTTAAATTTCCCTTCCCTTGCAGTAAGAGTAATGTATATATACAATATACATACATGCAGAAACATTTACTTTCACTGGGCACGCGTTTTCCTTGCCAAAAAAAGTAGTGAGGAAAATTACAGGCAGACGGAAAAGTAAAAACCCCAGAGAGAGAAATAGAAATGGAGTTAGTTAACCGGTGAGAAGTGAGGAAAAACTTATAACAACTTGTTTTACAATCCTCTCCACTTCCCTTATACACACATTATGTACATATGTATAATGTATATAATATGTATACCAAAGGAAGCGATCCAAAAGTGAATCGGTCAAATAGGATTTTCTCGTAATAAAATAAAAGTCTACGGAGTTGTGAATAAAAAGATAGCGAAAAAGTGAACTACATAGACGGAGTAGGACTCCGTCCACAAAAGGAATTCATTCTGTACATTCCGAAAAATTCATAAAAACAAACTGCTATCCGTACTTTCATTAATATAGAAAAACCCTGTAAATGGTTATTTTATTTTCCAAAAAAGGAGGGTAAAAGAAATGCAAAGAAAAAAATATGTGAAACCTTGTAGACTTCTTAACAGTTTTACTACTTTTGCAGTCATCACAATCTCCGTCGTCTTTGTCAGTTGAGCTACTCCCATTTTTATCCTCCTCCACGTCCAGAGCTGTTGGTAGTGACGCCGAAGAGGAGGACAGAGAGAAGGACGAAGTAATGGAGGTGGAGGCTTCCAGAAGGAGCGAAGAGAAAGTAGAATCAGATGAACTACTCAGCGTAAGAGCACCACTATCGTCATTATCATCGTCCTCATTGCCTTGAACGAAAGTGGATCCATTAGCTTCGGTTGCGTTGGTGGTTGCTCTAAAACTTGATGCCAAAGTCGACGTTGCAGCTGAAGCTGTTGCTAAATCTGAATCTACACCACTCTCCATACTTGAAGTCAAAGTCGAGGCGTATTTATCGGTTTCGTGGTGAATCGAAACTGGCGAGCCATCATTATTATTTCTGTCAGTATTCTTATCCATTTTGTATAAGCAGGGGTTAAACAACGAGAAAAGTTCAATTTGAGATCCTATTATATTATGAAATTATAAAATGTCCACTCCCCAAAACGTAAAAAGTGGACGTTGAAAAAAAAATTTACCGTTCACTTTTCCTTTATACAGATATTACTTAACACAATGTATTGCATAGAACAACGTGCAAAAGTTAGTTGCCGTCAAATTAATTAGCAAGTCTTTAGAAAATATCCTGAAACTATATCGTATTTTTATAGTCAGTGCGTTGATGATGATTATATTACGCTTGTCTTGTACGTATATGTATTTAGTTTGTATCAGACTGGTTCAGAATTTTTCCACCTCACACTTTACAAACTTTCTCCTATTCACTTTTCGTTCCCATTCCCCCACTTTTTTAACTACGTGAAGCTTTCTCTTCGTGTTCTTTATTTAACGTCTTAGACAAAGTTTTTTCCGTGTGAAGGAAATATTAGGTAGAGAAGCGACATAAAGTTTCACCACCGCACACAAGATGAGACTTTTTGCTCTTCTTCTTTTTTTGTATACTTTTTTACTCGTCCTAACTTTTTTTCGTATTATTTTTTATTCCACTCGCTTTCTGGGCCAAATTACATTCGTTTGTATCCTTTTATATTCTGTTGTATCCTATTGTATCCACAATCTACAAATATTATTATTTATGCTGAAAAAATCCCATTCTCTTGAGATTTTATCAATTGTATTTGTCCAAGGCACGTGATCATAATATTATATTATAATATATTCGTATAATAAAGTATTGTGCAAAAAACCACAGCAAAAACTTCTTAAATATTGTAGACTTTTTAACTTTTAATCCAATGTTACTAATAGTGTATTGTACAAGTTTCTTCGATTGCTCTAACAATAGATAAAAACACTGAAAAAACTTTCCCTTGCCAACTTTATTGTCCGGAACTTCACACGTCCAGATAAAAACAATCGAGTAGACGAGAAAATATACACACAATAACGATGTATACTTTTAACTGAAAAAACTACGGCAAAAACCTGCCTTTGTGTATCGCAAGGTGCAAGAAAGTTACAAGTATAGTGCAAGGCACTTATTATATGTCGAAACTTGAACAAGGGAGAAAAGTAGTCAAGTTAGAAAAAGTTAAGTTTAAATAAATAGCCTTCTGTCGTCTGTCTTCTCCACAACAATTCAAAGGAGTGACACAAAACACAATATCAAAAGGAGAAAGAAACAAGAGTTGACACGTCAGTCCAGCCATAAGATAATAATAACATGGTACTATAGTTTGTATGGATATTTGATACGATTGAAGTAATATTGTATGCATGCATGCAATATGTATGTATGTATGATACATACATAAGCATGTGTATATTGGGCATAATAAGCATATCTTTTCATTTCAATGTAAAACACTGAATATCCATGAACACAAAAACAAAAACAAACTTTTTTAACGTATTATACTTGCACAATTTTATACTTGGTGTTATATCACACTAATCACTAACATACTTACTACTTACAGGGTAAGATAAGACTCAGTACAGCAATAAAACTGTGCCTTGAAATAAGTCGAAAAAAATGTGTATTTACTTTTTTTCTACGTTGGTCGCACATTTTACTATCTTAAATGCCAACAATTTAACTACCCTTCAAGTTCCAAAGCTAGTATGTATAGTTACAGATTGTGATACTAAGAAGGTATTAAGATAGTATTTATGTACATATATGCATGTATGTATGTATGTATGCATAGGCTTCTACTAGATATCAGAAAGCTGTCATTCATTCCCTCACTCATTTTTTATAATAATTATAAAGTATAGTGTTGTACCAGGGTTTCATGCGACGATAATGGAATGCTCAATGTTTTTTAATGTCTCAATACACACATTAAAGAAAGGATCGTTGATCGTTATGATATATACATTTTTGCCGAGAAACTCAAAACACCAAGCCAATAAACAAGGAGCTTATTGGTACATGAAGAAGCTATGAAAAAAGTATGCACTCCTTTAGAATATTGTGTATATCTATACATATGTAAGGCACTGGAAAAATAAATTATAGATACTTGATACTTGACATGGGAGCTTACTGTGCTATGTATCAGCATTTCATAATTAATTTAAGCATATTTTACAGTCATATCACATTTTAGTTACAATATACGAAGCTAACTAATATATTTGTTCGATCAGCTGTAGTCATCATGGTAAAAATATGAGCATTTAGATGACAAATGCATGCTGAACTTTAAACTATGTAATATCATGTAAATATATATCTTACATGTATGTACTATTGAATACATAACACAGCAAAAATGAGCATGCATACTAAATATTTATGTTATTTATCATCGGCAGAAAAATTCTAGAACACACTTTAATCTCTTATCACTGCGACATTTGCCCCGCCGAGTCTAATGCGCTATAAACACTGTGAACGATGATCTTAATAACTTCTAACTGTCCCAGTTTAGATAAAGTAAATATTTGATACTAATAAGATTTTCCGAGAAAATTCAATAAATTCATTCATTAAAGGATTAAATTTTCCATTTTCGAAATATTTAGAAGCATACATTCTGCATGCAAAGTACTCGGTACTCGGATCTCAATTTCTGACGCATATTTTGCTCTTATTGGAATTGGGTAGACTTAAGACGAAGTAAAATTTGAAAACATCGAAGAACAGTATTTACACTATGCATACATATTGAAGTATCTATGAGCCAATTTTCTAAATCTATCAGTATGATACATGATACATGATGCATACTGGATACATGAGACCTTCTTGCATCTCATTATTCACTCCTTGTAACAAGACACGGAAAACAAGATGAGAGAAATATTTTTCCTTTCAAATTCATCTCAAAAATGATCAGATTAGGAAGGGATCCTGTGTATTAAGTTAATAAGAGCCGAATATATGATAGGTATTTACAGCACAAATAGGTATGCATACACATGTAAAACGTACTCGTTAAATATTATTCTGGATCAGGACGTATAACTCGTTACTAAAAGAGAAATAAGCAGCTATATAGCAAAACATTAATGGGGATACGGTACCCACTCTTACCCAAAATTGTAGCCTTTTAAGTAAAGATATGAACCACAATAAAACGATGTTTTCCTCTGTAAGTAAGGAAATATGCACATTTTAAAATTTGTAATTTTTGTGATGGATTTATCCTTGAAATTCCTATTAAAAGGACAAAGGTGCAGTGGGAAAATAACAATAAAATTGGCCAGCTGAATGACATAGTTTTCAATGCCTACGTTATGAGTAATTTTCGTCGATAATCGCTGATAGATCCTCTGTTGTTTACATATTTTGCCCAGATATTTGCTTTCAGTTGTTTATTTGCAGATGCTGCAAATTTTGAAATGAGCAGAAAGAGAATGAAACAAATATTTATGTTTTGTTTCGTCATCAGAAACTATTGAACTTAAAATAGGTTACATTACCTTCAACTATCAATATGAAGAAATTGAACTATGGGAAATAAAAGGACCCTCTATGGCGGCTAAACTTTTTGTCCACAGCAACTGTTGTAGACAAAAAGTTTAGCCGCCATGGTACGCAGTTTTGTATGTACTACGCAGTACGCAGAATATATAAAATATATAGAATATATAAAAGCCAATCCGCGAATAGTTTTTTTGCTGGCTACGGTGGCTACCTTCAATTTTTACTTCATTAACCCCTAATCACATAAGTACGTTCATCTATTTTGTTCATGAAGTTTGACACTTCCATAATTATTATCATCACGATAACACTGTGTTTGAATGTATGCGTTACTTACAATTAGTATGCATTATGTTTGTAGCGTTTGTAGCAAATGCATTGAGGTTGAATGTCTTTACTTTTTCATTTTGAGAAACTTTTCAATCTTAATAAATACTAATACTGCTATAAATATATTTTATTCGTTTTCGATAGAAACATTGGTAGACAACAAAGTATTATAATAATTAACAATGATTACGATATAATTATAATAGAGAAGTTGATCGGTGATCATGTTGTACACTATACCGCATACAAATGTTATTTATATGAGTTATAATAATTTAAATCATGCCCGCTTCAGAGATAATGTTAAAATAATAAATTATATCTTCAGAGGGTGTTAAACAGCCCTGATATCGAAGGTCACACAATGTCATAGTCCTATTTTTTGACGGAAAAATTATGGAGTTTTCTGATTCTCCCTCCAATTCTGGGCTGTCATTATGCAGGGTTACTTGGTTATACCTGTCATGGCCGGAGAGAACAGCTTGTTCAAACTCTTCCATCCCTGATCTCCGTGGATAGTTTTTGTTCTTCGAGAGTTCTAAATTTGTCTTGTCATCCTTTTCCATTCTTCTTCGTCTTCCCGACCTACCATAAAAGCAGATATGAAAGTCATACAAAATATAGAACATAATCGAATCCCAAGTCATAATAATATAACAACTTTTTTGGATAATAATTAATAATATTTATCCTTGTTTTTATTCTTTCACTTACATAGTCAATGCTGCCATCAGCCTCTTTGTGTTCTTGGGAGTCGGATGCCCGTTTAAAGAGTTGGCTTGAATTTCACACAAGGACTTCAAAAGGCAGTCTTGATCGTCAAGCTTTCGCAGTAACTAACAACAAAAAGGTTATTATGTTGGAGTATTCTTATTTAATCATAATAATACTCCAACATAATAAAATTAATAAAAATTTTATTAATACACTTTTGTAAACAAAACGTTTTTCCTTTTTCCATACCGGTTTTAATTAAAATTATTATTTATGTATACATACATACAGAATTTTCGTAAATATATATGCAATTTACCGAAAAAACATTTTCAGCCAACTTGTCCTTCTCGTTACAAGGAGGCTCACATTCAGCACTTCGTCTCTTTCTTCGACGCCTCCCACTGGGATCATGCACAAATAAATTGTTGAGATTGATTGGCAGAACTTCCAAATACCGTAGAATCACAATCTGGAGCATGATGAGACCCAAAAATAGCGTTTCCTATCCGAAAAACAACAAAATGGTCGATTTTGTCCAAATTTTATCATTTTATCCTGTATTTTTTCCAAATATGCGCTCACAAAAGCAACTATAACATATAATCACCAACTATAGAATATAATCTGTTTAAAATTTAAAAATCCATTTCATAATACGATAGTTGTTAAGTATTTTATGTATTTCAAATAGTTCCTCACGTACAAAGTATGTCAGTTTTAGGTACCAATTGACGGAGGACCCCACGGAGACGTTACTGATAAAACCTTCAACATTGTTGGCTGTCTCGCCCAAAAGCGTGGCCACCAGTAGAGCACTCGTTAGACCCAGAGATTTCCCTGAAGTTTGGGTCAAAAATGATCCGTCCCACCCTCCGATTCCACTGGGGGTACCCACTGGGAAAGGTATGAATGTAGGGGCAGGACAGAACATGTCAAAGTTTGTCATTATACCACTGTCACCAAGTTTGTATTTATTTATCGTACCAAATGCTCACTTTTCCCCTTTTTTTCCAACCTTGGTACATTTATGATGTATGTATCATGTGTACAGAAATAATGTACAATCACTATTATTATTATTATTATTATTAATACTGAAGATGCTCAGTAAGTAATGACTTATTGATAAAACACGGAAACTATCCTTGAATTTTAATCCAACCAAAAGTAATAAATGTATACACAAAACACAGGAATGAAGTAGACAGCCAAATTAGACCTGAGACCTGAGTCTAGACCTCGAGTTCAACTTACTGAAAATCCGTGGAATTTCCCCACCAACAATGAAGAACTGTAACCAAATATGTATTTACATATGCACATAGAGTGAGAAGGCGAATGATGTGGAAATCTTGCACGGTAAATAGTCATTGTCGTTTGGTTCCGTTTGCCTAGCTGTACAAGACAGTCATCTATATGAAGGAGTTGCATAATCTGCAAGTAAAATTTGTCTAATTGCCGTTACCAATACTAACAGTAAGATAATAATTTGGAAAATATGGAAATACCAAAGGGATGAGTAAAAAGACTTTTTCGTATGCATAATAAGTATGTACCTGTAATATTAACATGCTTAGATAACAACTCTTCTCTTGCTTACGTTAGTTTAAAATCCAGAAAGAATTGGACCTATTTATTTATATGCATGCTTCTTATTTTGTTCTACTTCAATATCAGGAGAAATATTCTTCTTGTAGCGGACGTGAAGCACTACAGAGGCAAGTTGTGACTCCACAAACGCGTTTAATTTTAATTGCACATTTTTATAATGTGTTATTATAGTGTATCGTTGAATATCGTTACTTTAGTGTAACTATAGTTTTTTTTATTTTCAGCTGTATGCGTAACAGTTATTATTGTACTATTAGGTTAATAAAAATGTAACAAATATAAAACAATAACAATTAAATTAGTTGGATAAAAAATGGATAAATAAATAAATAGCTAAACAAATAATGGTAAAGGGATCATTCTATAATATGATATGTATTACATTACGTATTTATATTGTGAAAAATCACAAAGTGTCTGCTTTTCTCACTCTGTTTCCATACATTGCTAATATCCAATATGCAGAAAGGTCGAGTAGTGAGTAGTGAGCAAATGGGAAATTTAAATACATAATATGTAATATGTATACATAGTCCGACAATCTTTGTACATGTACAAAGTATGTAAATAAAGTGTAACGCATAGACACTGGCAATGGGCTAGTGATTGTTGGTCGTAATAGCATTATTAGTGTGTTTTAAGTAGTGATACTAATCAATTTTGGCTTCCCTCGGAAAGTTCAATGTCCATAAATTCAACTCCTCGTTTGTTGTTCAAGATAATCGGTTTTTGTTGAGCCAAGAAATGAAATGGTCAACGCGAGTGTAAACCTACAATAAACCGGAGAAAATATTTAACCTTTAAAAGCTGGCAACAAATAACGATGTCAGCAACAATTAATAAAGATGTTATATTAATACTTAATGTAATAATTCTTAATTTTTGATTGATTGATGTGTATAAAACTATACGCAATGAAAATTACGAAAACAATTTGTGTTTAAATAATATAGCTTATCGGATTCAATATTGTCAATTTTGTCCTTACTCCTGGGAAAAGACCGCAATTTACTCCCCAAGAGACGATGCCAATTTGCTCCACGCGGTTGTTCATCCATCTCATTAATGGCCCACCAGAGTCCCCATTACAAGCATCCCTCCCTCCGGAGCCTGAAGCACAGACCATCTTTTTTGGCAGAAAAATGATTTTTTATTCACATGAGTGTGTACTTATAAACTTAAGGGTGGAGGCAACCACTGATTGCGTGACTCAACGCTTTATCCATAAACTCAGAATTTCTCCGAAAACGTTGAATCATGCCAAGAGTGGTGACCAGACAGACTTGGGAAACATATTTTTAGAACCGAAAGTTTCTGCTGTACAACGCAATGGTAGCGTTTTTTTGTATTTTATTTTAATTTATAAAAAAACTAAAAATAGCCAAAAAAGGGCATTTTGTTTTTCTCCACCTATAAAATATGTGTACGATATAAGATTTATTTCATATTATGGGGTTTTACGTGAGGTTGGAGCCCGGCCGGGGGAATTCTACCCAGTCGACGAGCACACACGTCATTGGGCCAGACTTGTAAGTCAACATGCTGGAGACGAGAGGCTTGAGGACCTTTGTACCTAAGTTGACCCCAACCTGCAAGCCTGACCCTATTTATAAAAGGGATATCAAAAAGACCAGTGATCAAAATTTCTTGTTAGCACTGCAAACATGAAATAAATATTTTAGGTTATATAGTTACAAAACCTTGAATTATGCATGGTTCTTTTAATTACCAAGGATAACCAACGTCGTATGGAGGTTTTCCTGTAGTTAGACAAATGGCGTTGATATTGTTGTAGTTCCAATACCGAACTGGAGTCGACATTCGTAAGATTGCAATGTCGTTTAGCTACTCATGTAACAAAAAAAAATTGAAACGTCATTTAAGTTGTTCTACAATTCTAAATATGGTCAGCAGTGGTAATGGATTCTAACTGTACCAAAGTTTGATGGGAAAATCCCCGATGGTATCTGACGCTGGACACTCTTGCAACGACTCTTCCACTTTCCAGGGCCGAGTACAAATCGTGCGCTCCTAAATAAAGACGAAGATTTTGGACTTGGTTTCCGTTCATGTGTGATACCTATACAAGTAGTTTACAAAAAATTGTAGATAATTTTTGGGATTGAAGCGTATAGTCTGATGACAATGTATTTGGGTTTTTTAATAATATGATATAATTTACATTATCGTAATAGGTAACAATATAAATGAATGTAATACGCAATGTGCCGCTGTTATCACGTGGTAATCGTCTATCAAACCTGATTGAAATCGAAAGTACAACATTATTCAAATGGATATTTTAAAGCTTGTAAGCATAATGATTTTTTTAAATTTTGAGAAGTACAAATACAAAGTATAATGTAGGGCATATTATACTTCCGCCGCAAAACTGTCGATTTCCGTTCATGAGGGCAACAATCCAGGGATTTTGACCTCTCTTGGCTTCTTGACCATTCACAACCTTGGTCAAACTTTGACCGCAGTTTGGTGGAGTTGGGACTTCTTTGGCACTTGGTGTATTGGCGGGTTTTGAAGGATACCGATTTTGTCGAAAGGTTGGGCAGCAAACAATGTTGTTCCTTATATCTGGAATAAATCAATAATTTTACATTTTGTACATTTTTAACTATTTTTTCCAGGGAGTTTCACGAGTCAAATTTTATACGTAGAGGAGCAAAACAAATTCTAACCTTCTGGATTGTTGGAGCAAGGACCAGAGGAGAAAAGAAGATCTTCTGCCAAGGGATTATTTGTGATGTTTCTCTCCCCTCGATAGGAGTCCATGGTGTAGAGAACCTATAGATTACATTTAAAATAAATAAACAGTCCGATGCAAAACCTGTTTAGAATATTTATTAAGCCTACTCCCTTTTATTAAGTACATCCAATAGGTAGTAGAAAAAAAATTCAAACTGGGTAACAGTACCGGGTAACAGTCAGATAACCGGGCGCACACGCCAATCTCCTTGTTTGTGGTGTAGCATCTCGCCGGGCTTTTAGACTGCTGCGCGTAGATCGGCCCATAATTTTGATGATTTTGGAATTTATTTTGGTACTGCTGACTTTGACTTTGAACTTGATAATATGGCTCAAAGCCATTGGAATAGGAGGTGTCATAGCTATAAAGATACTCTGGACTTTGTACAACCTCTTGATACGGATAGGGCTCAGGATCCAGGGAAAATTGAGGATTAACTATCTGAAGGAAAAATTGTCGCTTACTTCTTGCCGAGTTGCTGCTCGACTTTTCCGGAGGCGACGCTTCAGCTTGGATCACAATTGTGTCTTCATCCTGCCACTTGAGGCTTAATGACGCGGGACAGAAAATCACTAGAAAATATACTAATCCTACACTGCAGGCTTTCATTTTGTCACCGAATATTTGTCCAAAAATTGGCTGTGTATTGTTTCAACTATTGTCCGGACACCTTTTAATTTTTTTAAAACCTTTGTTAAAAAAATCACATATTATATTTTTGATATTTTTTAAATCACTGCCAAAGAAAAAAGGGAAACCCTCAATCAACTTCCAACGCCGACCCTGACTATATCGTATCGTTGTAAAAAACAGTGGTTGTTGTCGGTGGTCAGCTCTGCTCAACCCAAAACTAAATACTAAACGCAAAACACCAAGAAAATCGTGACTAGGAATATCTGAAAATGACTTGCAGAGACTTCTTTGTCTATATTAGTGTGTAAACTAAAAAAAAAATGTGGTGCGATTTTCACCCTTTTTTCTCCACATTCATTCATAAGTACATTTACGCTCGCTATTTATATTTTTATTTCTATTCTCTATTCCTATTCCTAGTCATCGAAATTGTGTAAAATGTAACATATAGAAGGCAGAGGAGAAAATACGTTCTTGAAATTGTGCTTTCATTTGGGGGGATGAATCCCAAGACATTGAGCATTACATCGAACTCTTTATTATATTATAAGTATTACAATATATTATTGATACCTATATTGTACTGTCTTGTATTTGTAGGTACATTGTACCTGATTGTATGCGTACATAGTATGCTATGTGTATAGATATGGCACTATTATTATTCTTTTACGTACATTCTTTGATGGTGTAAAAGAAAAAGCTCACTAGTAACTTTTTAGTCATAAAAAATGGTCATCAGTCAGTAAACTGTGATACAGCACAAAAACTTTTGTGCAGCTACACAAAAAGAATATAATAATAGGTATAAAGTTACTTACTACCCGCATGCATTCCCATCCCCTATCAAGTCAAGTGTACCTACATGAGTTGTTTTCTTGTTGGCCTAGCCAATTTGCAGAGGTGTAATTTAGCCATATTGACTTATTACGAAGCACCTTTAGCGATCATCTCTCTCTCTCTCTCCCTCTCCTCTTCTTCGTTTTCTTTTTCTTCTTATCTCCTCGTTTACTTTTTTACAAGTATTTACATATACGCATTAAGTACGTATTGTACGTTGATGTGTACACACAATTAAAATTCAAATACCGGGGTGAGTTCTTCCAATCTCATGGTCCTGGTTGTTTAGCTAGTACTTATAAGTAAGTTACGAGTTGTAACATGAAAATGAAAATACTTATTATGATGTATCCATATTATTACAAAAAGATACATACTGTGTACGTGTACATTGTACATGTACCTACTACCTACAATGTACATACTTCAATGTGTATTATTGTGCATGTATCATCTGCATGTGTGCAAATTGTTGGAGAAAAAAATACTATTTTGAACTTTAAATAATATTTTGCTTTTCCACGTTTTGACATGTCTCTGAGTCTCAATCTTGGGAAATGAAAACAGTCGACTCCTCCTATGACTACCCTGGCTATAATATTTGAAGACGGGAGATTCTATTGTGCCTCCGATACATGGCGTTTCCATGGAAACACCATACATCGGAGATCGGAGGCACAATATAGAATCTCCCGTCTTCATTTATTAAAAGGATACCAATGTATCAAAACCTAAGAAAAATATAATATGCATAATAATTGGGATCTGCTGGTTGAAAAAAAACTACTCCAGTTTTGTCAGTATTATTTAGTAAAAATTTGCTCTTTTTTGCTTCGATCAATTTACCAGAACGCGACAAAGCATCTTTTTCAGACTTTTATTTGGGGTTCTCTTATATGGAAGATGGACTGTATAGTATTACATAACTTTTGCGGGGCTTATATAATGTAGGTTTTTTTGCAAGTTCAATTACATTGGAAGGAAGGAAAAGTAGAGAGTAGAGAGAAAGAGTGAGTGCTTGGAAAGAGATGCGTAGACGTCCTGAAATTTGAAATATTATATCAGTATAATAAGCTTTATTATAGGTAAACTTAAATACATGAACATGATTTTATGTATGTATGTATGTGTATACAAAAATCGCATATTGCATTGTATAGTCAATGGGATTCGAGCCGGTGATTTGCAACTTGCGAATTTCGTATTTGCACAGCTCTCTATTTTAGCTTGAGCTTGAGTTTATTTACCTCGGGCAATTTTAGTATGAAGAACTGACAGGTTCAAGAGGAGATGGTAAAGATGAAGCAGCTTTTTACTTTTTATGAGCCACCTTGATATTATATTCTCATGCTGATCATGATGATGATGATGATATGACAGCAGACAGACAGACACACGTACAGACGACCACGATCAAACATAACGAAGTAACGATCAAGAAGCACCAAGACGGCTGGTCAGTGTAATGAAATACTTATGATTATTGTATAATATCGTGGCTTATTATTATCAGTCTGTATTGTGCCAGTGCTCATGTATTTTCGCCTGTTTATTATTCATGCCCATGGAAATTACCCCAGTCCAAGCATAAAATACACGTACAAGTCGAACGGTTGAGCGTCAATTATATCGACTTGAAACTCAAAATCGAAACAAATCGACGGGAAGAACAATTTAAATGGCATAAAACCTCACCACACACACACACACGGCTGGTCTACTCCAATCAATCCTGTAGGAATGAAAACAAAAAGAACGAGAAGATTAAAACGGCAATTGATACAAAATGCGTGTAAAAACAGTACAAATCGCAGACTTGCCGACTTCCAGATTTTTTATTAGTGTACAACTTATACTGAAACTGATGTATCCAACTATATATGACGCGTTGGCTAGAAGTCCAAGGGCCGAAACTGAAATCGTCGTTTTGTCGTTGTTTTTGAGATTGAGCCC
>JAQIVE010003635.1:0-16295 GCA_034698285.1 Sminthurinus bimaculatus | reverse complement strand
TATATTCCTTGGGCTTCACCTCTTCACTCCTTCGCAACCGCAACCAACCTCTTTCTCACTGGAGAAGAAAATATGAGAGAGAAAAACCTTATTTAAAAAATACAACTTGTGTCTTTTGAGTTGTATAGTATAGTTTTTTAAGTTGTATAACATACAATAGTTAATACATAGACTCATCCACTATACTTGTATTTATGTTTGCATGTGTGGATGATATGTATGAGCTATGAACACATACAGAAGATCTCCAGACAGAAAAATCCTTTTTTATAGCTATGTATATATAATATATGTACCTACACATGTATGTAACATAAAATAAAATGTTATCACATCTTTTACTTTGCCATCGTTTGGATTTGGATTTATAAACTTTTTATCCGTGTGTACCTATGCAATGAGATATATTATGTGATTATTCTTATAATTTTTTTGGCTCGAGGCTGAACAGGTATAAGAGTGTGCAGTAGAGAGAGAGAGAGAGAGAGAGAGAGAGAGAGTATCTGTAAGTATTTATGTACTATTTACAGAATAAAAACAAGAGGGAATAGAATATTAGATAAAGAGATCCATCGGAAGCAACACATAAATACCTAAGGCTATTTTTATATGCTCATGAACAGTAATAAAGAGGTAAGCAAGTATAATTTAGACAGTACTTTTATCAATATAAATAATGGTAATAATACATACAAGATCATAATGATGCGTTTTGCACAGTAAATTAATTACATGTGTATACCATCATCATCAAATGACAATAATAGCATGCTGCCTATACGACAACGATAAACTCAAGTCTAGCAAAGGGTAAACTTAACAACGACACAGTAGTCTTCATCAGTAATCAGCACTGTATGATGAATATGTACGCATCAGTATAATATATTATTAGTTTTACAATTTACATGTTTATACAAAGGTCAAAGAGTCTTTGCAGTCGATTGACAAATATGGAAATTATGACAATCTTGAAGAAATTACATCGGTTCTTCAATTTATTTTTTTTATCACCCCATCTGGTCTGGTTTTTGGTCTACACTATAAATATAATATTATTATGTACATTATTGAACTTTGATACTAATAAACTGACTGCTGACTACAGAACAGATTGGATCGGATAGACTGCTGCTGGCGTGTAAAGATGACAAGCGAGAGTAAAAATTAAAGCCTATGCTTTCAGGTTCAGGTTATCCAGCATCCAGCAAGTGTGCTAAAATAAATACTATACACACTACACATGCATACATATTCGTATATAATGTTAGGTGTACCATGTGTATTTAGTAAGTACTCAAGTTCGAGACGCGTATTTATTTACACATAAAAGTGAAACTCTTGATTCACTGTACTCTGTGCTTCAAACTTGTATGTACACATGTATACTCTAGTATACTCAAGTAAAAGGGCTTGGACGGGGAAAAGTGTTCATTTGCTTATGGAACGTTGCATAGTCAACATGTGGCATGTGTTTCCCCAGTGTGAACACATACAACACTAGCAAGCTTTTTTCATCTCATTTCTGTATTCTGTATCAAATCAATAACCAATACCAACACATCTACAATCTACACATTATGTAATATAAAAATATTAGTTATCATAGTTAACAGTTGTATCAGCAATATCTAAAATCTAGATTCTAGATCTAGAGGTGAAGTGTCAAATGTATAGTTTGTATTTTTTACCAGCGTTGGTTAGTGGTTAGAGAGAGCAGGCAGTTTGTTTTGAAGCACTGGAAATCCGAATCTAAATGGGATCAAATTAAGAATTTGAATGAAACGAATAAATATAAAAGTAAGTGGGTGTCGTGAAGGTTTAATGGGTAGCTCTCGATTTTTTTACATGTTAATAAGTGTCTAATTTATAAGTAATAGTTATAATCTTAATGAGACGAAACAAATCGCCGTGAAGTTTTTATATAGGTACATTTTGTTATTAAATACAGTACATGAAGTACTATGTATGAGGTATGAGACATCATGTACAAAAAAACTCATACTAGAACCTGCAGAAGAAAACAGTTGTTTTCCGAAAGTTTGTTAAAGAAATTGTGAATAAAATGTTTTCACTTCAGTTTTGACCACGTTAGTCAAGAATTGACACTATAGAAAAAATCAGTGTGTATTCATGACCAGTTCCGGTATTTCGATGAATCCATGAATAAAACTGTACCCACAGTCAACCCACTCCACCATCCACGTGTGTAAATAAATAATAAAGCAGTGATAATCAAATAAAAAGAATTGTAATTCATGAGTATGATGTACCTACATACATAAGGTGGAATTCAGTGCAGTGTTGCTTGTTCTTGTTATTTTGTTATATGAAACAGTGAATAAATAAAATTAAATACTCTTTTTAACGAGTTACGGTGAACAAAAGTAAATAATTTTTGGTCTCTGTATTATTGTGCTCTTTGCACGTGAGGGAGATCATTTTAGGGGCTCATTAAAATGCCTAATGAGACAATATAGTACTATGTATCACTAGAGACGAGTAAGTTAAATAACCTTTAACAATTATGTGTATCTACAACAATGCAAGCATGTTGTTCGTTCGTATTATTCCGTATAGAAGTAACGTCGTACGCATATATACTATTAACAATAGTCCATAGTCAATAGGACTGTACCAGCAATTCAAGTTATTTTACGCTACATAAATGTAGTTCGGAGCTTAAATAATATTACGACACCAATAAATAATTCTTATTCGAAAGCATACGTAGTAAAATAGAATTTCGAAAGAAGTAAAAAAAAGTTGTCACTTTTAGTGGTTTTGGACATGTAGCGAAAAAAAGTTGGCTCAAAATCTCGCTGTATGTTTATTTGTAGGCCAGAAGATAGCAAAAAGTAGGTATTGTAAAAGGAAAATAGTAACACTAGAAATACAGATATAAGTACATAATATATTTAAATAACCTAACACTAACCTGCTAAAAATACTAGCATATACATACATACATATGAAAATTGATATGTAGCTTGAACTTCAATCATAATATTGTAATTGCGTCAATAACACTATCTATCAACTTTTCTTTAATAGAATATACGGCTCCAATTTCCATGTAGCCGCACTTTGCTAAACGATCTGTGTTTATGTATGTGTCTCCAGTCAGCTAAAGTCAAAGGTCAACAAATTTAATGGAGAAATCCAGGATAAATTTGAGACTTGGAGTGTAACATTATATATGCAGTAATGACTTATAAACCAAGTCATAATATGACTTGGTTCATAAGTCATCACTGCATACATCATATTGTAGCATAATTTAGTCCTGACTTCTGACATATATTTATATACATATTATAAAAGAATATTGGCAAGCAATTCTATTCCCAGCTCTTCCTCTAAGCTTACAACTTATCTCCGCATTTATCATTGTGTATTATAATATATTTTATTACAGTGGTCATTAAAAACATGCGTTTTTTAAATCAACATAGCGATTTCATTTGCTTTTTAATGTGAAGATCGTGCCAAATCCTTTGTTTTGACTGTAAAATTGCTGAGCATGAGACAAATTGAAATTTTGTTGGTGTCATTTTTCTGAACTTTCAGTGAGCAAAACGTGTCTAAAAGATAAGACTACACGACATCATCTTTAGAGAGAGAGAGAGAGAGAACATCAATCGCTAGAAGAAAAATTGTGATGTTATTAAGTTTAACATATTCTACTAATAATCTTTCAAAATTCATCATCATTCGCCATGTAGATTAAATATACAGATGGGAGTAACAGATATACAAAAAATAACCACCTCAAGTTATAACATAATAATGAAATAACAAGATCAATATGTGCGAAACTGTTTGGTGTCACCACAAATATGAACTTGTTCTCATTTCAAGTGTGTCCAGGGTTGCTTTTTCTGGTATTATTGACACCTATTCTACAGCTTGTTGTCAACGTCCAATGTCAATATTCAAGTGAACGTGAACATTTGACAGGCCAAATACACAAATCCAGTTCCAGTCCAAGCAACAGCAGCGTTGATGTAATTCACATTAATACTAATAATTGTACTATACAAAATAGCATAAATGTGAGCGATCGCGATCGCGGCTTTAGCTCGTATCCTTCATCGTCTAGTAGTCCTAATAATAATCTTAAACGTCGCAATACGAACAAGAGGAGAAATAGTAATAATAATATCGATAATAACAATGGCAAAGGTCCAGAGTTGTCAAACCATGTTATAGTGTCCAACTGTTCACTTGCAACGACGACAACAACAACAACAACTGGAGATGACAGGAAGAAGGAGAGAAAGAGAATTCGAAGAAAGAATAGAAATGGAAATCCTAAGAAGAGGGGAAAAGGACAACAAAAAAGGGGTAATAATGGACAGGAGGCTGTAGATACTCAGCCGCGTAGGCATAGACATGCCGACTTGTCAAAACTGTCACTGTGGATTGACGAGCAACAGGTCAAATTATTTTCAGGCAAGTATTTTCAGTCAATGATGTTTGTCTGCTTTTTTATTTACATTAGCGGTAACCAAACAAAAAGATCGTTTTTGTTATTTATGATTACTTTATTATTAATATGCAGTATGTATATGCGTACAAGTAGCACATTCAAAAAAATGACTTTTGTATTTTATTGTCTGCACTTGAGAGCGTTGATAATAAAATACTAGCAGAATAATCAAATAATATCAAACATATAACGATTAATGACACACTTAAATTACACTGTGCTATCTCACATTTGAAAAAATATTACAATGAAATCTGAGACGTCAAAATTCAGCAGTTTTTTTAAGTTAGCAAAGTATTTAGCATTAAAGCATGTTAATCTCTCTTTATTATGCGATATACACTATGGTAATTATACAATAGCTGATTTAAAAAAAATGAAAAGGAAATCCTACAAATTATTATAATCCCTTTAATTCTACAGAACTATTATTATTATTATGTATTAGGGTTTTCATTGGAGATACACGTCATAACGGACGGCTTCGTGCAACCATATATTTTGGATCCGAATTTTGAACAGTATTTGCCTGTAATCCCTAGTGAGGTAGGCATAATCTTTAAATAAAGTATCTAAATGTGAAATGATGTTTTACCTCGAAATTGGACGAATACTAAATTACATTAACTCTATAAAAAACCATAGACCATTAATTGAAAGAAAGGATTAAAAAATGTTTTTAGGTTGGAGTTGTAAATTTTACATGGAGAGCTGGTGACAGAAAATATTTTTATCACTTTGATCGTCTCAATTCTTTCAATGAAGACATTCTTCTCCCTCCTATCGTTTCCATTGACACTCGCGGAAGAGTTCCAAGAAAACCAAAAGGTCGAATCAAAATACAAATAACTGATATTTATGTAATTGGACATTGTACATCCATACTTATAGAACTAACTAACAATAAGGGTTAGCCGACAACGTCGTAAAATACATGCGACTTGAGTACACATAATATATATAAAAGATAAAGTGTAAATGTAAACTTTTCTGTGTACTCTGCAGCATTTAGTGTTTTTCTACCATGCTCGGGAACACAAAGTGGAGTAGCATTATTTACTGTTGGACTTTTGATTGAAACAAAAAAAGGACCTCTACCAGGAACTCCTCTAAGATTGAGGTTACGTAAAGAATGTACAGAGAAAAGACCAGGAGAACCTGATCCAGAGTGTGATCGAAAGTGTGCAAATGGTGAGTAAATAAAGTACCCTATAAATAATAGAGTTATAAGCTACATAATATATAAAAATGTAATTATTGTATTGGTATAAAATAGGTGGATGGTGCAATAAAGATAGAGTATGTCGCTGTCCTGAAGGTTACATGGGCCCTTATTGTCAATCAGCTTTATGCTACCCTCAATGTATGAATCAAAATTTAGATATTGATACATATTTTTTGCACCCGTTTATAGTTACGATCAAGGTTTCTAGACTATTACAAAATAATAATTGGGCAGCCAAAATTATAAATTATATCATACAATATTAATATTATGAGTACGGAATACATGCAATGTAATTCGATAATGATTTTACATGTGATAACTCAAGGTATGAATGGAGGCGTTTGTTCTGCACCAGGAGTGTGCTCTTGCCCAGAGTTCTTTCACGGATCTCACTGTGAAGGAGGTAAGTAACCAAATCGTTTTCCCCCAACATGACGTTTTTGCCAGCATTTTACTAAACTGTTCTATTAAAGATGTCTATACTATCGTCAACCGACAACCTTCATATCAAATGCTCTAATAGTTTGAATATTTAGCTACCGTTTTTGATGTTTTTGAAAATCATTAAAATTAAGTACGAAAAGAAATCAAGTACTTGTACATGGACTATTCTTCGTTTGTCATTCATTTTAGCCTACTCTCAGGATACTTTATACTTTATGAATAAAAGTACAAAATGATATCCTCGTGCTTTTTATTCAATATCAAATATATTGTTTTTGAGGTGCACAGAAACATTAACGTGATGTTAAATATTATAATAGTATCTCATTCTTACACATATATTTCAAGTGTAGTACAGAAATCAGACTATTAGATATTATGAATTATGACGCGTTCGACTAAACTTCCGTTGATACAAAAAATATTACAAAATTGTAAGGCACCAAAAATATAGTTTATACTACTACTACATAAGTCCTGTACCTTTTTTTTCGATACAGCTATTATTATTATTATTATTGCTTATATTTTTTCGGACAGCCAAATAGCCGTTTTACAACCCCTTTTGATAACTTGAGTAAGAATAGAATAACCTGGAGCTTTTTCAGCCTCATGTTCCAATCCTGTATCATGATGTTCTTGCTCTTCATCTCGACACTTTTGTATAACGTCCATAAGTTCCTTGTTATCTTGAGGATTGTCAGTGGCAGTCATCAGTTCTCTAATTTGATTATTATAATGCTCAGTTATTGAAGATTCCACAGCAACTGTACATGCCATTGCTGCTCTTTCTCCAAGTAATGCTGTTCCTGTAAATCAAGAAAAACTAATTGTCAGTCATGCTAATAAAACCTTTCATAGCTTTCAATTCTAAAATATTATAGGAAGATAATAATATTATGGAAGAGGATTGCATACAATACCGCTATTATATACACATAGATACTAGGCCCTATACTACATGCAGTAATAATAGTTCAATCAAAGTAAAATGTAATACAATATTAAAATATGCTCCGTGTTATTACCAGCTCCTAAAACAAATCCCGCAACATTCCAGAATGGAAGTAAGATTGTAGGTCTAGCACGATACTTAGGCATAAGTTTCTCAAAGATATCTAGATGAACTTTCTCCTGGTCCCACATGTGCTGAATTAATGGACCTGATTTAGTTTTGCCTGCATAAGAAGAATACAAATTGAATAATAAGATGAAATAGTCAAAAAATAATTTGTAAGCATATTATATATTATATATGTACACATACATCATACATCATATGAAACTTTTAAAACGAAACTATTTTAATGTCTGGATTGTCATCGAATACCTTACCAAGAACCGCCATTTGTCCAGCATATATTCTGTTGGCTCCATATTCTCCAGCATGATCAACACGAATCATTCTATCCCGAATCGTTCGTAATCTCACGTCTTGAGCTCGGTTTCCTTGAGATTTTCCACTAGTATCACTATTATTGCTGTTAGTAACATTGGTAGTGTTCGTTGTTTGTGTTTCAGGTTTGTGATTGAGACTTGTGGTAGAAAACAACTTGGAATTACAAGTATTGACACTGTTAACGGTATAAATAGCATGGGTGTTCTTAATATCACTGTTCGAGTAATTCTTCCATAATACGGTTCTCGGCGAGGAAGTTGCTAAATATTTAATTCCCCTTTGACCGTGACCACACAATTGACAAGTCATATTGAAAGTTTATCTACAAAAGAAGGGACCAAAAATGATTATCAGCAAATATTTTTCAAAATCTGTAGCTTTAGACTTTCGACATCATAGTAATAATATCATGAGCTTTGAATAAAAAACCTTACATAAATCAAATTTTATAAATTTTGCGTATTGGTAATATACTTCTGGTTTTCTTTTTGTGTCTAGGAATTTGTGGCGAGAAATGTCTTAATGGTGGAAAATGTGTTCAAAAAGATACTTGTGAATGTACAAAGGGATATTATGGACAACGTTGCGAATACAGTAAGGAAATAACGTGTTTTAACTCAACTGCAACAAAACTGTTTTTGTACACATACATTATTAACAAGTACCTATTAGTACCTATGTATATTATTGCTTTGATATAAACTATAAACATTATTATTTGTTTTTGTTTTAGGCAAATGCATGATTCCATGTCTAAATGGTGGTCGGTGTAAAGGCGTCAATTTATGTCGTTGTCCCCCTAATTTTTCTGGAGATCACTGTGAAATTGGTTTGGCATCCACAAACAGGACAATTACACAAAGACACTCTTGTTCCCTACCTTGTAGACACGGAAGATGCGTAGGCAAAAACCAGTGTGACTGCTTTGAAGGATTTTACGGGAGGAGATGTCAACGGAGAAGTTTATAAAATTACAAAAACTACCTTGCGATTTTGTGTATCTTTTCTTTTTTTTACATTTTATTTATGCCGGTAATATTTTTTGTATTATTATTTGGTAAGTAAATAAAAAGTAATAAACTCTGAAAAATTTGTTGCATCATTTTTTTGTTTGTGGTTTCTAATAAAATACCTAAAACCGAACTTTTGTGAACTGCACACGTTATTTTGCATAGAAAGGGAGATTTGTCAAAAAAAATCTTTGATCTGTGAGATTGAATGATTGAATGTCATGAAATTAAGTAATTTAAACAGTCTGTCACCCGATAGTTTCCTTGCATAAAACCTATGCATAAACTATCAACTAAAAAACAATAATAAATAATAATATTATACCATTTTTTTTGTACAGACACATGTAATTCAAAAATTCCCATTTCAAATCAAGGATTACTAATAAATACAACTTTTGTATGTGTACACATAAAATTTCATGACGATGATGAACAAAATTTTACAAACAGTAGTAGTTAAACATGTTTTGTCATGTTTATACTTAACAAAACGTTATTAAAATGGGAAATAATAAAACAAATGACAAAAAGTTTCATAATAAATACCTGTAGTTAATAGTTGTCGAGTCGAAGACAGGAATATTAAATAAAATTTTATTTGCAGCTAGCGATACTAGTGAGAATTTTAGGCTGTAATATTATATTGATTTTTCCACTGTATGTATTACATATTATTATATATTCCAGCACATTATTACTTGAGTAGTATGTAGTATGTATAAGTAGGTATTTTATACAGCTGTAAGTAATATGTATGCACGAGAAACCAAAAGAGAGAGAGAGAATATATATATATATATATATATATATATATAGCGTTCTAGGAGTGTTGTTTTTTTTCTCAATGGAGAAAAACTAAAAAATAATTAATGGACAAAATTTAGGATAGATTGTGAGTATAAAGTGTAATTGTGAATCACTATTTGTATTTAGTTTAGTGTCATCTCGAATCGGACTTGCCAAGACTGGACTCTCAACACTATTATTTCGAAGTGAGCAAGATTTTGTTATGACCTGCGTTGTAAGTAAAGTTTTGTTTGAGCAATCGTACAGCTAACTCTTATTATACCGCGATTGTAGAGACTTGATCATAGCCCTTGAGCTTTTTAAATATTATTTCAATAAATATTTGACCCTTTATTACTCAATCATTTCCGTCATTTTTAACATCAAGCCATTGGGACAGTGTCCCTTAATAATCCTTTTTGCATATCAAGTCCCATCCTGTGGTCCAACTATTATAGAGCAGCCATGTTTTCCCCCTTTACCCGGAAATACCCGACTCTCCGAAATACTACTACTTCTCTTTACTCATATAATATTATTATTTCAATCTCTTTCTCAACACTATATCTAATATTAAAATATTCAATAGTTTGTTGTTGTTGTGCATACTTATATAACTTGTATACTTTTAACAATAAACTCTACAGGAATTTAAATTAAATAATATATAAAATAAAATCATGTCAGTACAATAATATCTTTTGTTATGATAGTTTAGTTTGGACCTTTTGTGTATGTACATTATTGTTTATATCCAATTTTGACATTATTCTTTAAATAGTACAAAGCGAATCCTTTTGATTTTACTAACTCCGTAATTTAATTTCAGAATCAGACTACAGTACGAAAACGTGTATTATTTATCCTTTATTTTATTTATTTACCAAATATTTTCTTTTAATGTATTATTTAGAAAGAATATAGTTTGATCATCTCATTATGTAATATACCTATAATTTTTTTTCTCTTTATAATACTATAATACACAGGTATGTTATGGTATCGAGGTGAGCATAGCAATACAATTATATATTTTTTAATGTGAAGTGGGAAACAAGAGTGTATTGTATGCTTAAGTATGTACGGCAAAAAGAACCTGTAGTCTATGGACATGTGAATATATTATATAGAATATGTATATATTATACACAGAATCCGACAAACCAGTTTTGAAGATACCCTTTTCTCTTTTATCGATTTTTCCGACGACGTCGTCGTCGACGACATTCGGATAGTTTCTTATGTATATCAAGTCTGTCTTTGACAAGTGTACTATGCACTGTACTGTTTCATTCCAGGGGTCTCGGGTCCGTGTTTATTTACATTTATAGATTATAGATATGTTATAAAAGAGGGGAGGAGGAAGGGAGTTAGTTAGTGGTATTTCGGATTGTAGTTCCTCTGTGTTCTGTGTTGTACACAAAACATGATGGTAAAACCACTCCTTGCTCTAGCTGTATGAATATTATTATGTACTTTTTCTCGCATATGGATTATCATGATGTAGCTAGTTGTAATTGTTCCCTGCTATACAGTATGTAATTCTATAATTTTAAAAAGAGCAAGCATAATGAGTAATTACGTAATTACTATTTATTTATTGTTTAAAGCTTTTTTATTTGCGTTTAGATTAGTAACAAAAATTGTGTACCAAACCAATGACTGGAACGTAAATAATAATATAAATCTCAATCACAACAATAATATAATAATAATAATTATTATTATTGTTAATGTTACTATTTAGTATTTATTATAGTATAACACCATTGTATAGCAAGTGGAGATATCTGAGCATGATAGCACATTTTTTAGCCAAATTAAGTAATATGTATGATGTATTATCAATGACAGTTTTGATAATATGTATCTATTTATATGGTATATTAATTGATGCATACCTAAAGGCAAAAGGTTAAAAATTTTCTTTCCTTTACTGTAGTGTAGCCATAAGCTGCTGTTTGTAAATTAATTAGTAACATTTGGTATCCAGAATATTGCTTCTAAATACAAGTAGGTAGGTCCATCGATCGGTGCATCAACATGTTTTAAAATAATGAACGTAATGGTAGTCATTTAGTCATTATAATGGTGATTAGAAAAGTGGGGTGCATGTGCATGCATAATTAGCGTTCAATTAGTCTGGGACAAGCGTTTTCATTTTTACGACAATGATAATCATCAACGACATAGGAACCCATGATCTCCCTGTTCGGTACATGTTATATGTAATGAAATAATACTTTTATAAGTAAAAATTGTTGATGACTCAGACTCAGACACTCACATGCACGATATATATATTATACAATTTTATGTTGTTGTTTTACACTCGATTACAGCAGACCTGTGTATTTGTATACATAATACATAATGCTGTCGACTAGTCATATTATCTAGGATCTAGCTGTATTACTACATATGTGTCCTAATAATATTATTATAATAGAATAGCTTGTTTCCCGATAGATTTCTAGTCTTTGATTCAGTAAAATACAATACGCTGGACAAATGTTGCATGGGCATGTATAATGTAAGTAGGTATTTATATAAAAATCCGGTGTATTATTGCTTAGTATATTATGTACCTACTTATACATACTTATGTTTTTTTAGTATACGATGATATGCATAGTATAACAAAGTATAACATAAGAACTTAAGCTATTGGTATTATAGTTGTGTGCACCACTATAGGATGTAGTGTGTGTTACCAAGCCTTGAAATGGTATCATTTCAATAAGGTCGTATATCGTATACCACCAAGACCAAGTCGCTTAGTAAAAAGTTTCTGACCACATCCTTGTAGCATCTGCTATAGAATATACAATGGTATTATTTTTTTTAAATTTATAGTATTTTAAATTAATATTATAATGTGATATATATAACAATTTGATGTTTCATTACGATAAGATTTCGCCTAAAGTTTAATTATGTGCACAGAAATTCTTTTATTTGTATCCGTTCACCACAGTAATAATGTGGTGAATTCTATATGGATTTTGAATGTCATGATGCCATATGCATTCCCTTATATGCACATTATGTAAAAAGTTGTAGGAATTTCTTTCAAATGTGTATTTAAAAAGAGGACAGAGCCGAGATATCACAAATCACAATGCTTTTGATTCATCATAATATTATGAACTTACTTACATAATATATATATCATAGATCAGGGATTCATTTCAAATGTGTTGTATACATACCTATACAAGTGGTGATATAAATGAGTTTGCATATTGCAATGTATTTATGTAGTGAGATATGTTTCAGGGTGAAAACTCCTGTAGTAAAGTTTTGTAGGGTTGGTACATATTAATAGCTTCGCTTAGGATGCGAATGCATCCAGAAGGGAAAGCAAGCTTGTTCCTCTAAAGAACAAGCTCATTGTGTGAGGGATGGATACAATATGTATGTACACACAAGAGGAAGAGGTACGGATGAAAATCGATCGATATTCACTTGATAAGGGTTTCTCGGGGTGCTTTTGTACACATATATGCATGATATATAAGTACATAGTAAGTATGACATGCATAATGCTGTGCATATACATATATTATATAACAGTGTATGCGGGTATATTAAATTTCTCCAGCATGTTTCTCCTTCCCTTCCGACTTCGACCCTCGATGACTGCCTAGATATACATAAATGCATGTGTGTACATACACACTCACATGTTAGGTATACAATAATATGATACTATGTACATAAGTATGTATGTATGTACCTCTTTCCCTGTCTCTCTCTGTATCTCTCACATTTTCATTCCATCCCTAGAAATGGTATAAAATTAGGAAGCAAGCAAGCAAGAGAGAGAGAGAGAGAGAGATAAGAGAAAGTAAGCAAGGTTCTTTCTCCACGCGTTTTTAATTCCAATCCTAACAAAGCAACTGTTACAAGTAGTACTTACATATTACAAAGGGGGGAAAGAGTTACTCCATATCATTTGTACAATACACGATATTATATTATTATAGTCTTTACTTTTTTATCTGTGTGTTTCTATATTATATATATCCACCTATACATCTCGGGAAGGTTCCATGTCGGTTTTATTTTATTTATATTTATTCGCGAGTGCCAAGTTCATTGTCCTGCATAACCTTTACCTCTAAACTCTAATGTCTACAATCTACATATACATGACATAGTACTTATTACACATACATACTACATTGTGTACTTATTCACTAAAACCTGTAATTATACAGTACAGTACAAAAATTTGACACTCATTCAATAACTCTAAAATACTTCGCTGTCGATAATGAGGGTGTGTGTGTGTATTTCAAATATTTTTTAACTGATTTGGATTGTTGAATTTGAATAACATCAAGTTTTATTGGGTAACCTTATGAATCGACATTGATAGATGCATTCTGCCGTTAGCAAAGAGAAAGAGAAGTAGAAGAAAGGACACATGTTGAGTGTTGGTCACTCTCTTATTTGCTTGTGATTTAAATGACTATATAGTGGTCAATGTTTTTCAAAGACAAAGGCAAAACAAGATTTTGTTGCTATTATATTATATCATTTTTGAAAGTGCAGAAGAGATCAATCTCTACCACTGAGGAAAAAAGAATTCGCTATTCAGTATTACAAATCATGTACAAAGATAAACATAGGAAAATTGGTTACATAATGAAATAAGTATTATTGATCTACGATTTTGACCGCAAGACTGTCTGCTGTGAAAACAAAACATTATGCTCGTGTTTTTTGTAATTTTATAAAAGAAGGGTTTGACGTGACTGTTACTCTTTTAACTATAGAAGTGAAATTATCTGTTTTTGTATTTGCCCTGATATATATATAATATATACATAAACTAAGGGAAATTTCATGTACGGTTGGATGTTAAAATTACTAAAATTGAATTCTACAATCACAAACAAAGGATTAGAAGAAATGTTGTATTCATTTAACATGGTTGGTCTGAACGTCAAAGTTTTTGGTATAATAATATTATTGGAGAATACTTTGAATCTATCAATTATCAATTTATTAAAGCAAAAGCATGGATATGAATGAATTATGTGCACTGATGTCCGTAGTGTTATAGAATGATAAATGATACTCTTGACGAACGAGTGAATGTATATATAATATAATATGGCAAGAAGCTAAAAATTTTAGTGTTTGTAATGTGTAATGTTATAATTGCATTAATGTATTGTTTGACTTTCAGGAGAAAAAGAAATCAAGTTGATCAGGTGAAACATCTACCACCTTCTTTTGTGGTGGGAAAGAAAGTTGTCTCCGTACACAGGTAGAATAAAATATTTTTCACAAACTTGTTTTTCTATGAATTATGCATTTAGTATGTAATTATTAAGTATGTATATGTATTTTGTATCAATTGGCATTAGAACAATTACAACAATAGTTTTTTTTAAATTAAAATAAACTTGGTGTCTCTCTCGTTTCTCTAGAAAGGGGAAAACTTAAAAATATACAAGTGTGGGACAGGAGGAATGGTGACAATGAACGGCGAGGAGACCACGGCAGTTATGCCGGCTGTAGCTCCTACGCTTGACCAATCCCTAGATGATGATGACGACGATGGTATAGTCATTTATACAGTTATTGTGTTTGCTAGAATTCATTTAAAAAACTTGTTTAAAAATCCTTACAGTAAAAAAAAAGTTTTTTTATTTATTTTATGAGTAAATTTTTATGTATTATTATTAATGTATGTTTTAAATTAACATGTTCATACTTTATAAACAACAACAAAACAGGAATGTCTGACGGATCATCACACCAATTCGACGATGGTCATGACTTGATGACCGCTACAATGGAAGATGAGGTGACAGCCCAGCTAGCTGCTGCAGGTACAATCATATCAGTATTACTCATTGCTATACATAATATATGTGTGTGCAGTACGTATATTGTATTTTTTAACTCAAAGAATGCTAAACCAAACCTGATAAAGCCAAAGTCTACATGATATGTAGTTAAAAGTAGTTTGACATGTGTTTTCATTGATTGTGATTACTTACCCGCGTATTTGAGGAGTAAGGACATACGCATGGGGAAATGCCTGGAAGACAGTGCGATTGAGTCACATTATGTATGAATCTGCGCGCTTAACAACTCGGCTCCTCTCCCTGACTGTCCAACTTCTGTGTTAGACTTCTTGCATGGGACTTGTACTATATATGCACAGTGTGAACAATGCAATACGAAACATGCTTTAGAGTTCAAGATGATGATGCATAATAATTTTCATTGTTTGTACTTTGTAATAACGTTCATTTCTTAATGTGGTTGTATTTGATTTCTATATGACATGTGTAGGAAGTATAGGGTTGGCAGCTGCAGCAGGTACGTAAAAGTTCTTTATATTTATTCCATACTCTTCCTCACACATGTGTAATATCGTACTTACACATCTCCTTTTATTACTCTTTATTCTACGTACGTATAAAATATGGATTGTTGACATCTATTTTGCTCTCTTTTTTTTCTGCAGCAATTGCCTCTGCCAAGAAGCGCAAGCGTCCTCATCAATTTGAAACGAATCCTTCCATACGTAAACGACAACAAACCCGGCTACTCCGTAAACTTAGGGTGATTACAATTACTACTTTAAATGCAATGCTGACATGAAATGTACAAAGATTTCCTTTACTTATTTTGGAATAATGATTGCATGTAAGTATATTATGTAAAAAATTGTAAATGATAACATTATCATTTACAATTTACAAGCAAGAATTCAAATTATCATGGAGAAAATAGGGATTGTTGTTAAAAATCACATTTAAGGTCGTGGAAGGACTGTTAGTAGAACCTGAAGCTCCCTCGAGTTGGAATTATTAAGATCGGACTTATATAAATGGAGTTATGTCCATCCGGGTAGTAAAAAGAGCGTTCGGTGTTAACCCCTCTGAGCGGGTATTTTTCGTCGGA